>JAOBRB020390662.1:0-10285 GCA_027575285.2 Zoanthus pulchellus | reverse complement strand
TTCAAACTCGAGTTGTTACAAGAAAATTACTCTATCTTTGTTTAGAAACCATTTTATCAGGTTTAAACTATTTTTTTTTTTTGCTTTTTAGTTACTTTCTTACATCGTTTTGTTTTTTAAATAGTCATGGTTTAGAAACTCTGGAGGTTTTTAAAGATTATCCTGCATTTCAAATTTGATAGATAATAACAATAAAGTAATGACATTATTTTTAATATTTATTGCGGATAATATATAATATAGTATATTGTAAATGTACTAGTGACCAATTTTTTATCGTTGATGATGTAAAAAATTTGTACATAGAACTGAATCAATAAACTATTAAATGAGTTAGCCGTTCCTACATGTTATACTGTTCTTTTTGATAGTCATCTCAATTATAATGCTCCTGTAAAAAACAGCAAGACAGTAGCATGCCCAAATTCTTCAATTGGTTTTACCCCGCTCAACTCCCAAAAATAAGCCCGCTAAACTCCCAAAAACAAGCCCGTTAAACTCCCAAAAACAAGCCCGTTAAACTCTCAAAAACAAGCCCGCTAAACTCCCAAAAACAAGCCTGCTAAACTCCCAAAAACAAGCCCGTTAAACTCCCAAAAACAAGCCCGTTAAACTCTCAAAAACAAGCTGCGCGTGCGCGTGAAACTAAAACTTTTCTCCGTTTACTAACAACTTTGGTTTGCCACATTATTTTAATTGCTGTTACAACTACTTTCTAGCCATTGTTAGTCGGTATTAGATTATAATATTGGCTTTGCGAACAACTAAATTATCATTTCAGTTAGAGAAAGAGATGATAAGTTTACAGGTGGAGAACGTCCTTCAGAGTCTTAAAAAATCGGAACCTTAAATACCAAAATAAGCAAGTTTGGCGCTGTTTAAGCTCTCCTGGAATTTTTAACAACATTTTAAACAGCTTCTTTGGCTATTGCAAAAGTAAAACCAGAGCTGCACGGCATGCTTTGACTAAAATTAAGCGCTCCTAACACGCTTTCTGCAGTAAATAGTTTGACATGACTACGCAAGTTTTCTTAATCATTCAAATTTAATGTTGATTTTATTCTGAGATCTATCTTTTAGAGAGAAGGTTTATATTCAAAAGTCAATCAAATCTAGTCTATAAAGCTTATGACAGTTTGCAGGCGCAGTTTCTTCGGTCAGCGGGTTTACCTAATCGATTTATTACTTACGTCACAATGGAAAGTATCTATTTTAATTCTGTTTTCAATCATTTTCGTCACATTTGCACCTTGATTTTGGACGGTAAACTCAAGAAGTATAACCAAAGTAAAATCATGGCTCAACCTTGCGAAGCAACACTTTTTCCGGGACATAAGTATTTTCCAGGTACGGAGATGTGTAGTACTAGTGTAATTTCAACTTCAGCTGGAATTTTCCTTAATCTGTAGTAGATTACGCGCCGATTTCAAAGTTTAAAAGGTATTTGAAATTTGAACAAATTAAAAAGCTCAAAGTTCTGATAATTTGAAAAAATGAGCAAAAAAATCATTTAAGGAAAAAACTATTTCTCTAGATTAATTTTTTCGAGACAAAAACAACGGGGAAAATGTTTGAAAGCGGAAAATTTAAGCAACTTTTAAAACTGAAAATTAGTTAAAATTTATTTATTTCGTCATAATTGAGCACTACGGATCCAGAATGCATAGCAAGCGTTTGATAGGGTTTGGGACAGACCACAGACTTTTGCTCGCCGACCCAAGATTCCTTGCGTGTGAACTTCTTTACGCCTGCAAAGTATTGTTGATACAAATCCCAGAATCCCTCGCTAGCATCTGGTTAGCCTAGAAGGGTGGGAGGGAGGCTGGGGTTCGATCTGGTTAGCCTAGTAGGGAGGGAGGGAGGCTGGGGTTCGATTTTTTGAAACAGTTATTTCATTGATTTAGATCGCTGTTGCGCGCCCGAAACTAAATTGATTGTTCCTGAACATATATCGATTAGATAATGTTTCAAAAGAGTGGTTTTTATTTGCTTGTGTAAATTAGTTCATCTTTGCTGATTGTCTTGTACAATATTTATCAGTATAAATGAAAGAACTTGTTTTAAAAACAATATCTTTGAAAAAGTAAAGTATTTGAAATGTGAACTCGTCGCTGGCGGTTATCCTGTGTGCGTAGTCTCGACATCTTGAATGAGGAGGTTGCTGGACTCTCAAGATGATGTTTGCCGTCCCAGCAGCAACTTAATCTGTGTTCCGTTATTCATTCACTGCTCCGTCACAGAATCCAAGTTCCCCTAAAACCTGAACGCAAGGATCTGTGATAGTGAACTGTTAAAGGGCTCTGCAGTTCAAAGGGTTGAATAGAATAACAATGAATACAGAGTATCGAGTTCACATGAATGTTACATAACTGTTACAAGAGCCTTCGTGCGATAAAATATTGGGCTCTGGGGACGAGAATGGGCTGTTACATTGAAAAAAGTTTCTGCGAGTTTAGCCCCAGTCTTTTTTATCGTCAATCAACCTACCAACATCGTACCCGGGCTCTTTCACTGATGCTGTTGTGACGTCAGTTAAATAAGCCTGGATACGAACTTTTCCACCCACGTCCACATAAAATTGGTTATATAAAATAAACTGGAGCATTGGATAATGCAATTAAAGATTTTTTACTGCCTTAGCCAGTATGGTATATGAGCCAATATACCATAACCTACAAAAATCGCAAGCGAACGTGTCAGTTTGAAATTAAAAGGAAAATAAAGAATTTTAAAAAATTAAAAACTATTAATAAAAGTTCTTTCACTCGGACTTGTTGAATATGAAAAGATTATAGCTATCGAGGCGCCGAAAGTGGACCACGTAAAGTTACTGATTTTAAAAATTCTTTAAAAAAAAATAGCAGTACAGTGTAATTTTTTCAAATCAATTTTTGTTTCGAGAATATGTTTTTTTTAAAACTGTGAACTTTTAGAAAAAGAACTAAAGAAATATTCCCTAACCCATTTAAATGCTCCCTAAAAGTTAAAGTGAACTATTTGTAGTATATAACTTTAAAATAAAATTAGTATAAAAGAAGCAAAAATATTCTACAAGACAAGTGGAAGGAAATACCCTCTTTGTAAAAAGCTGTTTTATTATTATTATTATAATTAATTACCATCAAAAACTATTCTTTTTATAAAAAATTTTGAAAAGAATTTACTTAGTGATGTTTATGTGATTTGTTTTTCAGAGAGCATCGACTCAAAGGATAATGACATCTACAGCTTGTTTTTTAGCAGGTGAGATAGTTCTTCAAATGCCTTAGGGTTTTTAAAAGATGCAATCCCCGGGGGCACTAACATAACATAACATAACATAATAAAAAGCTTTATTGACATGACTTTTCAGTATTGTCAAAGCATTTTAAAACTATATGTAGGCGTGTGGCTTGGTCAAGTTTTCAAGTACGTATAAGTACATATGAAGAAACCGAAGTAAACTGAGCGAAAACTACTTCGTTTTATTCTTCTTGTTCAAAATACAAACATACAAACTAAGAACAAGAGTCTTGCCCTTATTTTGAGGAAACATGGCGCAAAGTAAACATTGTTTTGGTTGCAGATCATCAAGCAGGCGCTCAACGGCTTTAAAACAAGCTATACCTTTTGTTTTAGTTTTTAGAATTTAATAAAGGAGTGTTTTCACCGCGAGATTTTGGTCGCATACAAGTAAAATGTTTGAAATAGAAACAAATGCTAAAAATTTCAAAATCTTTCAGTCACTTCAAGTACGCACGTACATACACGTGCAGGACGCTACGAGCCTGGTATGATAAGAATGCTTGTCGTATTTTTTAGGGGTTTTTAAAGATAAAAATCGAAGTTATTTTATACTCTTTAGGGATCAATAATTGCCTTGAGGTATTTTTTAGGGTCGAATACGTTTACACTTTGCTATTTTTAGGTTGCAGTTCGCGTTTCCCGAGGAGCATCTTCATCCTTTTTACTTCAAACTTCCCGTTTATCCTCCTCAGAGTTGCTTTTTTTAAAAAAAAAATGAATAAAAAATCATTGAGTTAACGGAACTGAAATTTTTAATGTTTATTAATTATAATATCAGTGTATTACTTTGCAGTAAAACTTCTCTTAGAGAACATCTTCTTACTCTTGCTGCAAAAGCGGTTGAGGAAGTTGAATGCGATCAAAACATTGCTGGTGATGAAAAAAACGCCCTTGTGTTGGCGTGGAAATTTTTAGAACTACTCTGCGATAAATCTCGGGTGAGTAATTTTCAAAAATAAATTCAATATTATTATATAATTTTCAAATAAAGGTAATAATAATATTATTATATTATGATTTATGCAGTCGGCGTCGAGTCTACGGCCGTCGCTTGGTGTTGCGCAAGTATTCGCGGATTTTTCTGAAAATATATGCGTCTGATCAAACTAGTTACTATCATTCTTGGGCATATATATATTGTTGCTTCCATGCAGAATGAGATTAATTACTATTTTACAAATTTTAAAAAATACCAACTTTCCGACTTCGTCCTAAGGATCCTTTCCTCTTCCACCATGACAAGAGAAAAAGAGAAGAACCCGGCAACGAAATTTTGACTTTCGAATGAACGGATCCAGTAGTTGGAGGCCTTTTCCTTTTCATTAAAAAATTGCTTTAAACGCATTTTTTCTTTCTTTTGTTATACAATATGCTATTTTAAAAATACAATATGTTATTAAAATAGTTGGAAAAAAATTGTCTATTAAACATTGTATTAGACTGTTCAAACGACAAACATACAGGTAGCCAAGGAGCAGGAACCAACAAGCTGCAAGGAAGCCAAATGTAGTGTTCCCCAAAGCAATCTCGTTTCCTTGTGGTCAGCGCGAGATTGTACCCACCCAAAGTGAAATGAAAGTAAAATGTGCCTAGCGCCTGGGTACACGAAAGTGAGGCCCAAGGCACTATTCTGCTTACCAGAGTCCACGCGGCCTACAGCCATACAAATTTCAATTTCTCGCGCCTGTTAAAAGAATTTTTACATTATTTTACATTATGACTGACAAGGATGCTTCCCTTGTTGATATCTTCGAGACCACGTATTTTAGAAATGTTAAATTGAAAAGCATCAGCGCTGAAAGCGTTTGGAATGAACTGGTTTCCGTCTTCAATGAAGATATTTGCACAAGAGAGTTTGTCGTCATTCAGTATCACTATCAGGGTAATTGTATATATAGGTTTTATATATTTTGGTTTTAAAATTGTTATTGTAGTTTAAGATTTTAAAACCTTTGTAGCATAATGTAGCTTTACCTGTGTCGCCGCTTGTAGGCAGAAAATAATTGTATTTTGGCCCATTCAATGTAATAGAGACAAGACAACGCCAACGCTAGCTGAGAAGGCCCAAAACATATTAACGACCAAGAACATCAACTACATTACTATTATTATCAACTATATTGTTATATTAGAACTTTTACAGAGATAAACACAGGCGGACGATGCATAAAACTAGTACTATGTATCTGAGTTGATTTTTTAAGCAACAGTATAGTATGTGCCAGGAAGGATAAGAATATTAATTAAACCATGGGCCCTCTGAAACATTTTTGTTTATGTTTGTGAATCTGTCATGTGAAAGGTGACCATGGTAGAGACAGTTCCCTAATTTGTCTGCCAGTTGTCAGTTAGAACACTTAAAACTGAAATAAAGTTATTATTATTATTATTATTACTATTACTATTATTATTATTATTATTATTATTACTATTACTATTACTTTTATTACTATTATTACTATTATTATTATTATTATCATTTAAATACTTTCTGGGATGCTAGTTTGTACTTTAATGTAATATTTGTGCCAAATTATTGTTCTTCTAGAAACTATCAAATGAGAATATACTACACTTGTTGAGTTCCCAGCACAATGATTTGAAAGCTGAAGAAAAACTGACAGAAATTACTTACAATGTTAAGAAAAACACCATTGACAAATATCGCCAACTTTTAATGATGGGTAAAAAGGAGGTAAATTAATAAGTTACAGTTTACACTTTTGTGTTAATTATTAAATTAGATTAGTGATGTCACTTCAGGAATCGTCTACTTTACATGTGATTATTTTTGGTGTTTTGTTGTTTTTCCATACAAACCTAATCATTTTCTGGCTCATACAAATTAAAAAAATAATTGAGTTTGTTTGGAAATATATTAAAGCACCAAAATGAACAGTCAGCAATTCCCAGCCATCTTTGTTGGGCGTGGCCAGCACAAAAATATTAAAGCTCAATTCAGTGGCAAAAAAGTTGCAGAATCAAAACATTTTTTCTGGAATACCTAGTTTTTATTCAATGTAATCATAGATATCAATAACACAAAAACCCTATAAGCTGTATAGACACTTTAATTCTGTGCAAAAATGTGTCATTATGTGACGGATATTTTACTAAAGTTTTGTGCAATCTTTTTGTCCAATTAGAGATAAATCTTTTTTTTATAAAAACAACTTTATAAGAGCCAGGCTCAATTTGGCCAAAATTTAAACCAACTTGAGGCTGAAGCTCTTATTGATATGTGAATATTTCATGTAGAAACTTCATGAAACTCACAAAATAACTTGGTAACACAATATAAGACACAAGAAGTCTCACTGTCAGTGTTTCATGTTTGTTATAAATTACGAGACTGTGCATCAATTTGCAATGTCTTGTTGATTATTTCTATAATGTTTTTGTTCAAGTATTGATTTACAAACAATTTGAGGCTAAAATCACCAAGCAATTAAAATTAACGAATAGCTTTGAAAAATTTATTGGTTCATATAAAAAACATTTCAAAATAAACGACAGCACTAATAATGTTTTTAATGACGTTTCGGCCATTTCATACAGCCATTTTCAAATTACAGAAGTATTAACAAGAACAAGTGAATATTTAAGTACAAAAAATTTTAAATTAGCATAACAGTGTTAATTTTGACAAATAAATAATTTAGCTTTCACTGTGACCCCTTGGGTATTAAGTGTTGGTTTGATTGTTCTGATAAATAACATTCATACAAGAGACAATCCAACTTCCCACTGCACTTTTTTAAAATACTGAACTGTCAGTGAATATCAACAGGTTTTGAATGATGTTCATCTTTGTAATGTTTACCTATAACCGGATAGCGGTGCTCATCGGCGCATTGGAAAAGGTGTCAGATTGTGTATCTGACATAACTCGCATCACACGAGTCACATTGAAATTTATACACGTGTTGTTGGTTAACAATGGCAGGTTTCGCTTTGGGTATAGCGAATTCTTGGGCCAGTTTTTTGCAGGTAAAAACAGGTTGGATGGGGTGGTTGATTTTATGGGACAAGTCACTCAATTGTTTATGAACCCTGTCAGCCGATCTCTGATCAAAAAAATATTTCAAAAGATACTTTTTTGTTTCAGTTAATTAAAGTTATTTTCTCATGCTGGATAAACCCCTAATTGCAGTCAAAACCATATTGTATGAGTATCATTTGATCACTTGTAGAAATCAAAATAAATTATTTGAATTTTAAAACTTTTTTTGCAGTTCTTTCAGGAGGCACTGCACCTTGCAGTTACTGAAGGAATGTGGGGTCATGCAATGACTCTTGCAACCCGTATGCCAGGTTCTAATGGTATAGAGTTGATCTTAGCACGGTTAGTAAAAGTGAATTTTTCATAAGATTATGAAAATACATAATGAACGAAAAGTTTTTAATGAGCTTTTAGAGACCCAGTTCAATCCGGGCACTTTGCTAAGATTCGAACATTTAAGTGACCTTTTCCTTCTAACCCAACTCAGCTTTCTATCCTTCCGCGATTCGGGGTAGGTAAATGAGTACCAGGGTCTGCTGGGAGCTAACCTGCGATGGATTAGTGTCCCATCCATGGGGAGTCAAAGACTCTCATCCGTTTAACACTTGTAAAAAGATTTAACTAGAGACCTTTAAATCCGAGTACAAGAACACTGAAGTATGAGATTTAAGTGCATGTGTGCTCTGACCAGCAAAGTCATTGTCGACAAGACGAGATTTCAAGCAAAAGTCATCCTATCAACCTCAAGTTCACTGGTTAGACCATGTGTGCACACAAAATCTTGTACTCATTCTCATACTCGGATCTAAAGGTCTCTACTGTAATGCCTGACCATAGATTATAATCATGATAAAAATTGTTTTTTAGAAAATAATATAGACAACCCTCTTAAAGTGTTCAGCTATCATGCTGTGTTCCAGCTGAATTTATGTTTTATAAAAAATCTTATGATGAAAAAGGGAAAAATATATCAAGACAGTGCTCTTCCTCCATTTTAAAAGTCTATTTGACCTCCTCACCTTCACCCCATACTTAATAGTTCTTTTAATAACAATTCTAGCGATTTTAAAATTTACTTATTAATAATTGTATTATTAATGATGCCCAGAATAAATATGATTTTTGAAATTACAAACTAAGGAAGAAAATTCCTATATTAAACAGATAAAATAATAATGTTTACTTAGCTTTCTTTCAGAAATAGGAAATTTTAATCTTCTCTGGCCTTTTTTTCAGACATTTTAATCATTACTAACAAATATAAGATGTGCGTACACACTAAATAATGATGACCAGAAAATTTAATTTTGTTTTAACAATTTTCCCAAATTAGAAAGTAAATATGTTTTATTAATTTGAAACAATTTGCTTTCATTATAGTTTCCAGGAAACCATACCAAAGTCCGATCCAATTAGAACTGTTTATGCCTGTATGGCTGGCCAAACACCACCTTCTGTCTCTGTGAGTACTTTTTATTACCTCTACAGCCAAGTCGCACCTTGCAGACACCCAGCTATTATGGGCATCTCACTATTATGGACAAAAGAAAATTTATCCCTGGTTGAAACCATAAAGAAATGATATATAAAACAGCTCTCTCTATAACAAACACTCACTATCAGGGTTCTCAGTAGAAACCGGCAACCGGCAACTATTTTTGTTTCATCATCCTGTTTTGTCCTTTTTTTCTCTCTTTATAAAAATATTTCATTAGTCGCTCTTGTTAGCTATTATTAATTATTAGATAGTCTTATTTTGAGGAGCTTATTTGCTATAAGCCTTTTGGTTTTCCTTGAGCTTCCCTGTCATTAACAGAAGACAAATACATGTATATTTATTGACATTGTAATTGTAAATGTACAGAGCAATGAATAAAACTGAATTATTAATAAAAGGCATACTATAAAATTGTTACTGACAATAATTAACATAAATTTTGTGAAAATGAGGTTTTGTACTAGTGATAGATTCATTTGCTTCCTTTTCAGCAGAATGCTTCAAACTGGCAACAAACTCTTTGTTCAGTTCTTACTATGCTATCTGGTAACAGTTGTCAGCATAGTATTGAACTGTTACAAAACTCTCTTGGTAAGTTGTAACATCAATTTTATCATATTATATATTCACTGATTTGGCCTTAAGTTAATTAGATTACTAGGCAGCTGTAGGGCCGGGATTTTACTTCTTCAGTTGTCATTACCATACAAAAACATGCCAACCCCAAAACTTTCAAAAGCGGGAGACATTTTTATGCATCGACTTTTATTTAAGTTGTTCTAGTTGACTGATAAATATCCGTTCCCGCAATTGTTTCAGTTTGACATAGTAGTGGGTTCTTTAACAATTTAAAACATTCTGTTCTATCTTTGTTTTGCAAGGGTGAGATATTAACCCTTTCGACTTTTCTAATATTATGACCCTCGATAGTGTTGTTAGTCCTCAACTATTAAATATTTTGTGGACGTAAAAAGAAGGAGATTTAAGTACCACAAAGCGGGAGAGTGGGAGACGAGGCAAAAAAGCGTAAGTCTCCCGCCAAAAGTGGGAGAGTTGGCATCTATGCATTACCATTGGCTAAGCAAGGCTAGAGGAAACCCCTGTCCAATTGTTTGGAGCAAGTGTATTTTGAGGTAATTTGCAACAAATGTAGCTTGAATTTATATTTTCCTCAAACAAGTTGAGTCTGATATCTACAATAAAAAAGTAAAACATAAGGACTTCCCTTGCTATCATATGACATCAGAAATGTCAAACTCTAACATCAGAATAAATGGTTGCCTTCTCTTTTCAATTTTCATTTAACGCTTGTTTGCCCAAATATTATTTGGCTCAAATCTAGTGTAATAGTTTCCAGATCGTTGTTAGGCTTTTTTTTTTATTTTTACAGCAAATGAAGGGAAAGTCAGACCTTCACAATTTTGTAGCCTTTTCCTGAATGAATCAGGGACTATTATCCGAAATATAATTGCAGCTGATAAGGAGTAAGTTGTTATAAT
>JAOBRB020390443.1:0-10285 GCA_027575285.2 Zoanthus pulchellus | reverse complement strand
CGATGATGAACATAGTGGCGATGATGAACATAGTGGTAACGATGAACATAGTGGCGATGATGAACATAGTGGCGATGGTGAACATAGTGGCGATGGTGAACATAGTGGCGATGGTGAACATAGTGGCGATGATGAACATAGTGGCGATGGTGAACATAGTGGTAACGATGAACATAGTGGCGATGATGAACATAGTGGCAACGATGAACATAGTGGCGACGATGAACATAGTGGCGATGATGAACATAGTGGCGATGATGAACATAGTGGTATTGATGAACATAGTGGCGATGATGAACATAGTGGCGATGATGAACATAGTGGCGATGATGAACATAGTGGCGATAGTGAGTTATGAGAGAATTGTGTCAATGATGATCACAATGATGATGACAACGAAGGTATAATGACGACAAGGTATAATTACGAAAATGAAAATGACGATGAAAGCAATGTGGACGATGATTATGACGACGAAAAAGAAATACGGCAGTAACAGGAACAGTAACAACCAAGAAATCCCATTTTGAAAATCTAAGTCAGGACAAAGAACCTTTGAATACTAAAGAACAACCAAAACAATCAATTTAAAAAATCTGAAATTCCACTTATCGATTTTTAAACAGAGTTTAAAGAAAGTCCACATTGTGGATCCATAGGTTTTTATTGTAAATACAGATTAGAATCACTAAATATTTTTAGTTTTTCCAATCTTTTATTTCAGTTTTTTGCATACTTTTGTAGCTTTTTGTTGAAAAGCCTGACGGGAACAATAAAACATCAATCTATAACCTCGTTAAAGTCATGATCGCGCTTGGCAATGCAGTGAAAACAGATTGCATATTAAAAGTTTGAGACTTTTAGTTCGTATTTTGTTAACAAATGCACTCACTTGCTGGTGTTGCAATAAGATAGTTTAACAGAAGGCCTGGGCTCCCTATGTATAATTACATATTTGGAAAATAGAGTTAGTTATGGTTTGCGCGCCAAAATTGCTGTCGTGCTGTTTATGGTCTTATAAGCCAAAACACGAAACAGCTGGAATAACTGTAAAGCTAATATCTCCGACTTTGACGCAAACACGACACAATTTAAATCCCCAACTGATAGGAGGCAAACCAGTTGGCTATTTACAAAGTGAGGCGTATGTGACTCGGGGATCACCCAAAACAAATCCATACAGTGGTCAGAAGATTTGAACCCAGGCATCCGCATGCAAATCTAGCACCCTGGGCCAGTTCCTCAAAGCTCGATTAGTGTTAGCCCAGGATTAATTTCTTAAACTATGTTTCTGTTTCAAATCTTTTATAGCTTGCTGTGGTCTGGAGTTTCGGATTTAACAAGTTTCTGTATTGGTGAAGCCGAGTAGAATTTTGTAAGCATCGCAAAGCTTTACTTATGAAAAAACGGGACTCTTAATTTTGTCTTAAATCCAGGATTAGGTTAATCGGCGTTTTGTGGAACCGGGCTCTGTGCATGAACACTAAGTTACACAACAGATGTGTTTGCTATGTTCCCTGCATCTTTAGAAGTGCACTTTTTCATTGTAATTTAAGTATATAATCATCAGTACAAAAGGCAAAATAGACATAAAAGAGTCCTTTGTTATCACAGCCAATCAAAACAAAATGTTCATAACTTCATTAGATAGTAATTTAAAGTTTCAACGTAACTAGTTAAAATCTATGTTTACAAATTTCAAAGAGTTACCTCGGGTTGATCTTGATCCGTATTTTCTATTGGGATGAATTCGTAAAACTGTGCATCAGGAACTAGGAGGTATAAAGGCTTCTCCTCTTTTGGCCACAGGTTCACTCCGAGAAGACCCTCTGTAGCTCCATAAAGAGGAGAATACATAGGAGTGTTTCTTACGTACTTTGACTGAAGTTTCTTGGTGTACAGGTCGGATGAGCCTATGGGGATAAAAAAGAAAATGTAAAATAAAGCTAAACGCTTTGATTTACTCTATCACTTTTTTAAAAACTGAAATTCAAATGAGCTCAAGTTTAAAGAATATAAATTTTTTTCATAAACGTTTTCCCAGCTTTTGCGAATCTACGGCATCTTCAAGCGCAACTATATTTATAAAATCTGCGTCTTTTTCTTTATCGTCATCTTCTTCTTCTCGAACTATTCATTTATACTGTTTACTGTATTTCTACTACCGTCAACTATTATATTAATCGTTCTTGTTCATCACGCAAAGCTTCTTTCATAACTCCAACAGAACACATAACTGCAAAAACCATTGTAGTCCAGTCATTCTAGGTCATATCGGGGCCCGACCTAGGCTACAAAAAATTGAAAGAAAAGGTTTTTTTGCACAATGCATTTCCTCATTTCCCTGTTAAACGTACTGTATCTCCTCTCTTGGAAAAATGTCAAAAACTAAATCAAGAAAAGCAGATTAGGTTAGCTACTGAAGGCAATAAATGAATCATCATGTTCTTACCAGATGTGACAGTTAGAATGAGATTCATATGTGGCCATATTCTGCCCACTATGTTATCAAACCCTTGTCTGAACTCTTTCCTTAACTCATCTGCTCGAACTTTGTCAGGTGTGAGAAACTTATTCAGTTCGCTGCAATATAAAATGTCAAACACTGTATATATATAAAATGCCACAGTTAAACTTTAAGATGAACATAGAAAAGAAATGAAACTTTTCTTGTAGTTGCAAATCTGTAAATTTATCCTTTATGCGCTTCGTGGCCTATGAAAGCCGCACAAGTTTATATATGTAATGTTAAGCGGATCAAAGTCTTTGACTCACCCTGTATGAGACACTAATCCAATCAGAGTTCAAGATTGAGACCGATACGATGCACTTGCGACGAAATATTTTCTTTTGCAACCAAAGCTTCAAGAGTGATCCCAAATTTGCGATTAACTGTTTTTGATTTTGTGAATAAAATTTTACAACCACTCACAAAAAGCGACCATGAAATTTTCTTAATTTCGAGCCCATGTCATTGCAAGTTTGCTCCCAGCAAACAATGTTACTCATTTACCCTAGCCCGGAAAGATGGAAAGCTGAGCTGGCAAAAAATATGGTCACAAATTTTCAAATCTCCGAAAACTGCCGGGATTGATTTGGGGTCATTGTGTTTGGAAAGCAGCTCTAGATCTTACCAACATCGCCAACCAGGTCCGTTGTTGCAAGATGTAGTGGTTAAAGTAAACACTGAAGAAATTTTAATAAAATAATACTATCATGCAAGTTTAGATGTTATTGAAGGAATAGAATTTAGGACTAGATTCTTTTTATACACTGCAAAACGTATATCATGGATTTACAATTATACAACTAAAAAAACAAAGTACAAAATTTATCAATTTATTGACAAAATGACAAAATATTTAACCAATCTCAGAGGCGGCGGCACCGGGGGGGGGCAGGGGGGAAGGCCGCCCCCCCAAAAGTAATATTGGGGGGGCATCGCCCCCCAAAAATTATGTTGAAGCGCTTAATTATTTAAGAACGTTTGGTTCTATTTCATATGGAAGAAATTCGTAGACGAAACTGTAATTGGGGCATTAAACTTAGCTTGAGGTAAAACCAAAATTTACGTCTGAATATGCAGGAAACAGCGTCTCAGAGGGGTAAAAATTAAAAATTTCCCGGACCCCCCCTAGATTTCTCGCGCCTTTGGCACTCGCTGTCGAGCGAGTGAAATCTTGCCCCCCCAATCAAAATTTGCTGCCGCCGGCCTCTGAATCTACATTTATTTATAATTTCAAAATGGGCGGACGTGGTTGGCGCAGTTGGTAAGATCTCTGCTTTCCAACCACACGGTCTCCAGTTCGATCCCGGCCAGCACTTTGCCGAAATTTGAATCTTTGTGTGGCCTTCTTTTCCGCTTAAGCCAACTCAGCTTTCCATCCTCCCAGGGTAGGTAAATGAGTACCAGCGTCTGCTGGGCGCTAACCTGCGATGGATTAGTCGCATGGGGGAGTCAAAGACTCTCATCCACTTAACACTATGGAAACCGGAGATAAGTGCCGGCCCCTTGAACCACTAGGCTCGAAAGGATTTAGCTAGCTTAGTAGCTACATTATTAGCAAAAGCATGATATTATACAAAACCTATTTATTAAGAACATTAAAATTGTTTTATATCAAAAGAATCTTCTTTCTATGGGTATCGTGTTTACTATGAAATAAGTTTTAAATAGAAGTCACTGCAGCCAGCTCGAAATTCGCTCAGAGTACTCCCTTGCTGCTAACCAACTGGAAGGCCCTCACCTCTGTAACTAAAGTTATCTCTTAGGTAGTTGGTGCACTTCAGAATTTATTTTTTCAAGACAATGTTTTTAAGAATGAAGGTCTCTCCTTTTCTTAGAAACGTTTGTTGTACGTCACACTCATAGGATTATAACCAAAGTAACATACCAAAAAGAAACAAACGACTTGAGGAAGAAAAAGATCACATTCAAATGCCCAGAAGAACTACTGTAAGGAGATCAAAGACCATGTGGGGAGCACACTCAGTTAAACATAGTTAGTAGCGTTGCATTGATTTTAACTTGGTGCCCACTGATTGATAATAAAATTTCACGAGTTTTCCAGAATTTTAGAAAAAGAATCTGTTTTTCTAGGAGTATTCCAAGACCCTCGTAGAAAATTTTACGAGTTTACCAGGAAGTCCAAACTCAAAAGTTTTCTCAACAATAACAAAACAATAACATGCTGTATTTCCAGGCACAGCAGCAGCAGATGAAATTGAGTCTACATATTCAATTACAGAAAGTACAATTACGAGTCAGATGCTTCTGTAGATTTAGTATGTAAAAATGATAAAATAGTTTGCACAAGTTTCCAGCAGTTTAGAAAAATGATCTGTTTTTCAGGACTATTTCAGGAACCTCAAAATTTCAAATTCCAGGATTTTTGCAGGAATTCCTGAGGAGCAGTCAGCACCAAATTGCTTTAAACATGAAAACAGCACCGGCATGGTGATTTGAAACCCTTCACTTAAAAACCAAAAAAATTTAAAACTGATTACAAGTGACACATACTGATTTACATTATTACAGAATCAAATTAACAATCAAATAGGAGGACGAGGCTTCTTACGTTCTCACAACATCTGTGATTGCCAGCTCTGGGTTTATTCGACCAAACTCTATGTCTGTAACTAGTTCACGCCAGTTTGCTTCTAATGAAACAAGGGCTGCATAAATCAGTGGTGCAAAGTTGGACTCAATAATTCCAACATTACGGTCCTTCAATCCAAAAAGCAAATGGACATACTGTAGTTCAGGCTCTGTAAGAATGTCATAGCCAGCTTTTGGAGTGGTGTAAAGATGTAAAATTGACTTAGAATTTGACGGTGAGGATGAATTTGGCCCAATCTTTAAACCATTTTCCGAATACTGCCACCGTGGAGTATAGAAAAACTTTATACTTTTCTGAAGCGAATTTGTCTGTTAGAACCAAAAAAACTAAAGCATTAAAAGTCATGTATGGTGTGATATAGTAAATGTTGGTAAGGGCAATATCCAGGACTACCTATACATATCAGAGGGGCTTGGGAAAGGGGGCAGTTATCCCAAGCAGGAAAACTAAACAAGTTGTTTGTACCATTATTAATTCAATAATTAAAAAGAATAGGCCCTTTGCAGTTGGCGGTCATGTGACCACACCCACCCTAAATTAATTAGTTTTGACAAAATGATGTTCAGAAATGGAAAGAGCAGGTTAAAATTAGTTAGCAGGCATAGTTTCAAGTCTCAACATTAAGTACTTCAAAAAAGACACCAAATATAAAATCAAGCTTTTTCTAAGGAAATGTATGTGAAAATGATACTGGAGAGCAAGCCTTGCTCTCCAATCATACAAATCCTTTGAAAATATCCTGTTTTCTGCTGCTTGCCATTTTTTACATTATTGGAAGTAAAGAGCTGAAAGGTTTCCATTTTATTAATCTCAACCTCCTCTTTCCATTTCTGGATGCCATTCTTCATAAGATGATTGATTTAAGGTAGCTGTGGTCATCTGACCCCCAACTACAAAGAGCCTATTGTACAAAGAAAAACAAGGTATCAGTGGGTCGTAGTTAACCCTTTCAAACTATATCAATAAGTGACTTGTCATGACACAAAAGAAAAAATCTAAATTATTAATTTTATTCTAGTAAGATTTATAACTTTTTTTTTTTTAAATTAAAGCAATTTGGATCATGGTTTAATTTCTAAACAGACTGCAATCAATTTTGTGTAACACTCAGAAATACTGCTAGCTAGGCGGAAAGGTATTAATAACAGGTTTAGGGAAGAGAGAGTCCCACACACATTCCATTGAGTAAAAAATTTTGACCAAAACAGAAATTTTTACATCTATAAAAGACCCTTGGATACACAAAAAAAGGGAGTTACTGTAAGTTTGGTATTGGATTTTCTCAGCTAAAATCAACAATTACAACAAGTGTTGTTTATCACTTCCGTGGGATTGGGAGATATTTATATTTTGTTATTTCCTGACTGTATCATCATAGTTTTGTTTTAACTAAAACCAATTAAAATAAAATTGTATAATTATTTTAGCTTTTCAGAACACAAATTATATCATTTGCAAAAACATTGAGGGATTTGTTGGGTATATAAACTAAAAACATTCATTTATATTTCTGGATAGACAAATCTTGAATTTGGTATGTTTGGGGTATAGAAAATGAACCACTGTTGAACTTTTCCTTCATAATAATCAAATATTTGAGAGGGATTTCTGGAAGAAAACCTTAGACAACTAAGCATCATTTAAAGCCTCTTGAAGCATCTATATGAAAATGGATTGACCAAAAAAACATATTTTTCCATTATCTAACCTTTTCAAAAGATCGAAACATGGAATCAAACACGGACACAATGCCTTTTGTGAAAAAAGCAGTTGCTGAAATCCTTGTAAATACTAGTAAATTACTTCTGCCTGATGTACCAGAGGTTTTACCAATCTGTAGAGGTTTTTGTGATGTCAATATGTTTTGTTCACCTTTGACAACCCGGTCTGAAAAAGGAAGATACAAATATTAATGCTAGAATGTGCAACAACGTATAATTTTAAAACAGCAAGTCTGTAATGCAATCTCCTTATCTATACATGCAGCCATTAATCACAAGAGATTAGAAAACATTGGATGGGCATCACTGACTTTAGTTAGTAACCTTTTTACCTTACCCAGACCCAAACTTTTAAATATACCCAATGAAACTGCTGAATGTATAAGAGTACGCCCCAATATAGAAATTATTCCAGGAGGAAAACTGGATTACCAGGAGAAAACCTCTCAGAGTCAGATCAATGTTGCTAAATCTCAACATATGCACAGAGCCTGGGTATTGATTCCAGGTCATGGAGGTTTGAGCATTGCAACTGATAAACAGTATGCCAACCTGATTAAGACTGCTTCTCTTCCTTTGTCTAGAGTACCAAGCAAGGTGCTAGTGTCAGTGTTTCATAGACCCTTTTCATGCCAGCGTGACAAAAGGAATTACTACAGTCTGAAACAGGAGTTTTATACAAACCAAATTTTCTTTTCTTCACTGTGTTCACAAGTCCTAGTGCAAATGATTCATTTGGCTGGTTGGACCCACACTGACCTGCCAGCTGATGGACAAATTCTCTTTATATATGTTCATTCAGTGTTCTCCATCCTTATAAGAAAGGGCAGGATAAGAATAACAAAATAGCAGTGGGAGCTCGAGGGTCCTCCCCCTTGGAAGAAAATTTTTCTGAGCATTAAACACTAAGTTTAACTTGTCTGAAATATGCAGTCTAAATTACCCAGCTTCAAGATCCAAGGCAAAGACTGTGCCACGGGAGACTGTTTTCGAGGCCTCGGGGCAGTAGTTTTAACATTTATTTTTGAAGGGGTAGCCGTGAAAAGGGGCAGGGCGAGCCACCCCATCAAAAATAAAGAAAGAGAACACTGTCATTAGTGAAGTGCTCATGGATTGAAGTTTATGCATGTGGTGATACATACTGTATATACACAGAGTATTTTGGTCTCAAATTTTTTAGTTTTTAAAATTAACTAGAATTTCACAGAGAGCATGCCTTTGAACCCACTAGAAACTTGCTCAGTTGGGTGGGTACATACCCCAATAAGCACCACTGGGCTCCTGGAAATTAGGACCTATAATTAGCTTTTAGCAGAGTCACTGGTACTCATAGGTGGAAAGCTAAAATAATTATTGTAGCTTAAAAGGAAAAAAACTGAAGGTTTGCATGATTGAACAATAATACTGTATGCCCCAATACAGAAATCAAAATTACCTTCCTCCTTTTGCAAACTGACAGCCATGCAAAGACCTGAGCCCCTGAGCAATCAAACACTGTCAGTCTTTGGCTTGGAAAATATGAATGAGGCAATGACTTCCTAGCTTCGCAATTGACGTTAAATTAATTATATTAGAGTCATACACTACAATATTAATGCTGCAGGGAATTATTTTACAACAGTTACATCAAGACAATCATGAGCAACTGAGAAGAGGCAGTAAAGGTTGTGTTACACGGGGTAATTTATTCTACAGTTTGCAATGTAATGCTGACGATAATGAAAATTAAATTGCTAGTTGTTGTGACATTTCAAACAAATGACAATTTTTTTGCGACTTGCAATAATTTTGTCTTTTGTTGGAGAAAGCACTAAATTAAAAAGGTCAATAAGAGATGCACCTACATTGAACCTCCTTAAAAGCTTGAGCAGTTTCACGAGAGAACATTAGGAAACAATGGAAAACATCTCTTCGACTGAATACAATATTTTCTATATAAATAAACTTATAAACTTTAGCATTTATATAGCGCCCTTTCTGTATGTATATGATCAAAGGCGCTTTACAATGATCAGTACAGGGTTTGACTGATGAGGGTCTTAGATAGTCTACCAGAGCGGTACAAATATAATATATAATCAAGAAATACCCTCAGAAGAACAGATAGACCACAACAACGGGATCACTACCCTACTCTTTTCGACAAGTGTGTGGGTTCTTTTACGTCCCTCAACAGAGTGATCGAGAGACTAGACCTACGGTTTAATGTCCTTATCCGTGAAGACGCGAAAGTCTAACCATTTGCAGATGTTAGAGCAAAGGCTGCACTTTCTCCTCAATTATTTTACGACCCTGAGTGGTGGTCCGGCCAGGAATCGAACCCGAGACCTCCCACACAGCGGACTGGCACCTTACCAACTAGGCTAACCAGGCGGCTGTAATAACAGGAATATAAAGGAAATATATAATTTATAATAATATTGACACTGAAATTGGCCAAACTTTAAGTTTACCGAGACAGATTTTGTTAAGAATACAACTCTGAAAGAGGAAAAGAGGACAACCGAAGAAGACATGGAGATCGCAGGGGAAGAAGGAGAGTAGGAGTGTAGGTTTGAAGAAGGTTGCAATGAATTGAGCGGGATGGAGAGTGGGAGTGGGAGAGATTGCTGGTAGAGTTGGGTAAATCCAGCCACCCTCATGTAAGGGGATAAAACCGTATAAAAACTGGATTGATGATGATAATGATGACAACTCTGCACATTTGGAAAAAAAAACCTTGCAGATAGCATGCATTGCAATTGTACTCTGATTCTAAAAATTAAATCTCTTTGGGAAAGCTCTTTGATACTGCAATCATTTTAAAAACTGGAGTCCATATGTCACCGATAGTACCGAAGTTAAGAATATTTGCAAGAAGATTTTCAGCTTAAAATCAGTCAAAAAATAAATATTATATCTTGCATCACCCCGAAAAACAATTGGAGAATGCAGAGATCCTGAGATGATCTTTCAAACTAAAACCGGTATTAATTTTGTGAATCAACTGGAATAACATACAAATAAAAGTCGACTCATAAATTAATGTTTCCTGATTTTCAAAGTTTCAGGTACAGCATATATGAAAATGTAATTTTCAGTTTCCTTTTTTACAGGGTTTTAAGCTTTAAAAGTGTATGTATACTAGTTGTATTCGTTTATGAAGAATTTCTCATTACAGATCAATATAAGTAATTGCTGTACATATTTTATTTTCTCATTCGGCTTCAATATTTTGCACTAAAAGAACTTTGAACTATCTGTGTTTTTGCGAAAAAAGCAGAACTTGGCTGATTTGTGTATATTATTTTGTCAAACCGCTGAACTATAAAGGAGATTGTGGGCGCACTTTACTTGACCCTTTTGATTTACTGCTTTTCCTTTAGTCTGCATTATAATATAGATAGGACCCTACGCGCGCTCTGATTGGTCGAAAATCTATGTTTTATCAGAGTATAAAACATA
>JAOBRB020390442.1:0-15374 GCA_027575285.2 Zoanthus pulchellus | reverse complement strand
TCAAAGCTCTTTGTTATTTGTACACGGTCACGGTTAGGATCTTTTGTTCTTGGTGTGATGCTTTATTAGTCTATTGGTTGTTTGCCCTTTTACATCTCAAAGCCTTTTGTTATTTGTGCACGGTCAACGTCATATTTTTAAAGGAAAAAGGAGTTCTAACAATAAGTAAAAGCATACCAAAGATAGTCATCTAGTTCCATAACCAGTCAACTCTATTATCTTTGCTAGCAATTAACACAACTTCAAAATACCTTAATTTTGATAGCGGTTCTTTTTTTCATCCATTTTTCTCGTGGATCTGAAGGCGAGAAGGCCAAACATTTTTTACTGGGCGAAGCGGTTCGGATAACATCCCAACTTCCGTGTAATACCTGGGTATAGCAAGCCAGAAGTGCAAGTTAATATAAAACATCACATTTTAAAGTGTGTTAAAGATATTCAAATACACCTAGCTCAAATGCATCACAGACCACAAGGATGAACCAGCATGAATTGCACAATCTCTCTTACATGGTCAGTATTAGTAAGTATGTCATCGAATTTAAGCAACAAGACTGAGTTATCATGACTCACAGAATTAATTTTAACAAAAAAACATAAGAGTAGATTAACTGTGCGGTCAATATTCCATTTCTGTTATCAATATCGTTAGTTTGATTGACTGAAAACATTGATTTGGCTTCTACGAGGTGCAAGTGGTCAATAAAGCCAGCCTTACCTGCCTAACTACGAATGCAGCTACGTCACATGACTCCCAGTAGCTCACATGAAAGAGAGGCGAGAGCACGGCTGTTGGAAACTGCTGCAAACCCTCCGGGCAGTAGAGAACATAGTCTAATCTCTTGTTACCCCACCATGTGCTGCCACCTGTTGAAAATAATGAAGTTCAAAAGTTCTTGTTACATCTTGCAACTCCTACCATTTTAGAAGAAACACTTGGAACGCAATGGAACCGATTGTGAATTTAAACCTTCAACTAGACAAGTAAAAAAAATAGATTGTAAAACCCCTAAATTGATGCTGCGAAAGGGACGAGATATGATGGCTACGATTACGAGTAACACTACTAAACCCAACCATTTTCGTATCTAGGCAAAAAGGAAATCAAACTCACTCAGTGATGCAACATCTTTGAAATCTAACCTTGGCTAATGTCATGATCAAGCATGCTCTCTGCCCCGTCACTCGAATACAAACTAGTCGTGCTTATATTGCTGTCGTGGCGCATAAAACCGGGTCGGGAGCACTGGCCACTAGAAAAATTGCGTCGAGGTATTTGGGGTGACTGAAAGAGTTCAGGAAAGGCTGCAACTGTATTACTGATGATGTAAGACTGGCCGTCACCAAGTGGAAACTGCTGATACCTTGGAACATTCACAGGATTAACGCTGGCCATCTGTGATAGTACCAGTGGCTCAACACGTGAGGCTGAAGGATCGAAGGGGTGGAACAAGTTGTAGAACTGGCCACAAGCCGGCTTAACTGGAGGTGCTAAAACAACTTAACACGCATTAGTGCCCAAATAACATGAAACTAAAGAAGCGACAATGTAACAGTCAAAACCGAACGGTTTAAGGCAATAATACAACGGTTTAACTTAAAAACAACAAAAAATGGGTTTTGTAATCATCACCATTTTGGTTGTTTCAGTCATTCGAGAGCTTAAGCTTCTCGTCTGTTTACTATGTATGAACTAAATTGATAACGTGTGCTATTACTATTTGTAAGTGTTTAGTGTAGGTTGCATGTCTTTTGTCACGGTAAATCTTTCAAGGAGAAAAAACAGTGAAAGCTGAATTTACAAAACCCAAATGTTTGTTATAGCAGCATCACTTCATGATTTAAACAACAAACATCAAATCATAACTGAAGATGAGTCTAGACTGCACAGAAAAATTACCTTTCTAATGTCAAATCTTTTTGTGCATCATTATTGTAAAATGTTTACTACTTAACATAAAAAGTTCATTACTATTATTATAACATCATCATTATTATATCATTATCATTATCATCATTATTATTATTGTCATACACCAAGTATCGACTGGCAAAATGTTCACTTACAGCATCGGTTATCTCCACGAAGGCGGCGAAATGCGATCACAAGTCCAATCGGTGAGCCAAATGCGAAGAACTTGGACACATCAAAGTTAAAACTAACTTTATCAAAAGATTCAATAGACAGTGAGTGGGCTTCAAAGCTAAAATGTTGTAGTTTTGATATCCCTTGTTGTTTGGGTGACAGTAGCAACGACTCATGCTCTGGCTCCCGGGCAATAACATCATCAGTTTCGGGATTAACGTTGTCGCGGATATTGCCACTGCTGAGACTAAGGCGCAAGTTTTTGGATGTTTCAAGATTGCTCTTGTTAGGTGGAATGTGCGAGCTCGTTCGTCTGGGCTTGCGATTGGCACCACCACCCTTCTGCTTTTCTATGTCTGGATTTGTTGATACCGAATTACTCAAGGAACTTTCATTTGATTTAGCTGGCTGGAGATTTGAGTTCGACACAAAACTTGTGCAGCGACTTCTTGGAGAGAGATACATACCGCTTGTGAGGGCATCATAAACAAGCAGCGCACCTATGCAATCACCGATCAGACAAACCTGCAGCGATGTGAAAAAGAAAAACCTTCTCCTTATGCATGAATTAATACATAATTAAAAACAGGAATTGGGTGTGACATAGTGTGGTTTAAAAGATGCTGAATTTAGCGACCAGGTCAGTCGTGTTGACCTTCACAGCTTACAAATAAAACTGACGAAACTATATTTCAAAAGTTTTTACTGACTTAATGGCAAAGATTACGAATATGTTCAAAAGAAGATCTATCAAACAATGACCTTCTTAACAGCAGTAATTTACCCAGAATCCGATCTCCACCATTTTCCAATACCTTAACACAAGACCAAATAATAACTTCCTATTATCCTTCCCTAAAAAAAAAAGTCCTGCTTTCCATGCACTTTATCCCAAATCCGAATCATCGCATATCAAAGCACCCCTTCCTCCTAAAAACAAAGCATAGCATTCCTAGTACCTCTCCCCTGAATCCGTACCCCTCCTCGGAACGAAGGAACTCCTCGTAAACGGCGTTTGTACAAGAGATGGTGGCACTGACAGCGTCTTCATACATTTGCGAAGTTGAGACCATTAACGGCACGGCGGACAGCGGAAAAGAACTGGAGATGGGTGAGAAAACAGAATTGACGTTGCCATCATCTGAAAAGTACCCAAAAGCTAGAGTTAGTCCTCAAACCTGGGCGAGTAGGCAAACAGCCTTAACAAAGCTTCTCCTAAACAAGCTAAAGCTAATTACCTCCTCATTTTACAATTTCAAAGGTGATTTTGAGCCTCTAATCGCAAAGCGCTATGAAAACCTGGGCCACAAAATTTTTTTCTTCCCCCTCCATGCTCTGTTGTTTTGTATCTTTTTGCATTATTTCCAGTTAGTTGATTCGATCTCATCTCTATCCAGGGTTTAGACAAATACAGACAAATAGACTCCTTATATTATCAAAAGCGACTTTACATACGAAAACAGAAAAAAGTAATTATATGAAAATCATTTCAGGTTTATTGAAATCATTTTGATAGTAGTCTTTTAAAGTCCATATTTGTATTCTGCTTCACACAAGACACCGTGTGGGAAAATGAGTGATTACAGAATGTAGTTTACCATTTTACTTAAACAAAAGATATCCTAAAATCTAGAAATAGAGGAAAACATGTTCATAAAAGCGTATTTACGAATATTTTTAACCTTGATTGGTTGGCAGAATTGAAGTACAACTTTGTTCCTTTTCACCCTGCTTAGTTCTACATTGCCAACTGTGAGTATATTGGACTAACCAAAGGAGTCTGGGTACGAGCATTCCTCGAAACCAGTCTCTCTGTAGGAATAGATATCTGAACAGACATAACTATAATGCTGCTAAAAAATATAGCAAAACAGTTACTGTTCATCAGCAGGATACCCGAATTGTGTACAATTCTACAATTGGTTTCGGCTCCGGTCCATTAAATCCTGTAATGTATATAACTTCCGTTTGGTTTTACGAATGAGTCGCAAAAAGTCATCTTTCCACTACAAAGGTTCAAAATTTTACCTAAATCACTGCCTATACAAAGAAACGTAACCCCATTCGAAAGCAACATTTTTATCAGTTTACCAGTTGGGTAATTCCGGCGGAAGCACTAACCTGAATCCACATCGGAAAATGGACAAAGTTGGGACAATAGAGTAACAGTCTTGAAACATATAGCCGGACACTCAACCAGTCGTATAGCGATACGACCCACGGCAGCACGATAATGAGCCTTGAGAACAACCTCA
Source organism: Zoanthus pulchellus (assembly GCA_027575285.2). Classification (NCBI taxonomy): domain Eukaryota; kingdom Metazoa; phylum Cnidaria; class Anthozoa; order Zoantharia; family Zoanthidae; genus Zoanthus; species Zoanthus pulchellus. The sequence goes on along the minus strand of JAOBRB020390442.1, from coordinate 11,033 downwards.
AAGGAATGTTGCAACAGCTCAAGATCCATTGTTCTGGAGTTTTCGTCTTGGCAAGTATCAAGAACGCTGCCCCCATGAATGACCAGTAGCAATGTCGTGATCTTGCACGAAGGAATGGAGCAGGTCGATGAATCACTTAACTTCTGACAGAGCTTTTGCTTATAAAGAAGTCGTCCCGCTAGCTACAAATCAACATTTAGTTTTAATAAGGTCTTGAATTTATAATGTATTGTTAGTGCCATTGCTTATTGTGGCTCGAAACATTTTACTAGGTTTTAACTCAAAATACATTTTAACAATGGCTTGGAGAGCGCATTTGAAGGTTTAAAAAACTATATTGTCACAAGTTCTAAAGCGAAAGCCGGAAAAATATAGTTATTAGGGGGATTACTACTAGATGTGGTTAAGAGGGAATCTGTTAAATTTTACCATGTTGTCCAGTTTGCGATAAAACAAAAAACGTTAAAAAGGTCAGACAGAGGAATGTGCCAAACAAAATAAAAAGCATTCTGCAAAGGAGAACTTATTGTATAGATTATCAATCAGAATGTGTCAGCAAGACCTCTAAGGAATTACAACATATTAGTATAAGATACAATTTTCGCCTATAACAATAAACAAATAAAAAATACTTTGTGATGAAAAAGTCATAAATCTAAAACAAACGGTTAAAGGCGCACTAAAGACTAATTACAAGTTACTTTACCTTTTCTTCGTCCACTCCTTCTTGCTCATCTAATACAGACGAGTCAACCGACTCAAGGGATTCCCGGCTCCCGCGGGATGAATCGGTGTCCATTTCAAGACTCTTAAAACTATTGCTTAGTTCTACATTGCCAACTGTGAGTAAATTGGACTGACCGAAGGAGTCTGGGTACGAGCTGTCCTCGAAATCCAGTTCCTCTGTTGGTTTCAAAGCCATCACTCTCATTAGGATTATCAAAGCTACAGTAAACTGTGTGCGAATTTTTCAGTTTATAATTAACTTCTCTGCTGTAATATGTCTCACTTGACGTATTACAGCGGACGTATGATACATGTACTGTGCATAGCAAGGAGCTAGTTACAAGAGACGAGTTCCTAATTCTTGTAACTATACCAGTGAGATAATACAACACAGAGCGAAAGATTAGATTAGACTGTAAATAGCAAAATCGCAAAGGTTGGTGTTTATAAATCAATAGTTAACAATTTACAAACCAGACCTTAACAAACAAATCCAACATTTTAATACTATCCTGTATCCTGCTACACAGCCTAACATTGTTTTTTATTTAGTTTATCTATTCATTGAGTATTACCTCGCCTGTATCATATTTCTATAATATTTTCTTCACATTGTAAACTAATTCATTTGCACTGAAGATGGCCTATAGTTAAGCCGAAACAGGTATGCAATAAAAAAATTTGTCGTTTTTTTAATGCCTTATTACGTTTGTGCCGACCAGATCATATGGTATTTTAGTTGTTTGAACGAATGGTATCGGATACTGTTTGAACCCAAAGCGTTTCTTTGGAAATTCTTGTATTTTAGAACTGCTGCCTTGCAGAGCTTGAATATTGATAGATCAACAATCGTAAAATCTTTTTATTCTACAAAAAAATACAATAAGACAGAATGTAATAATTTAGGAAACAGTTTGAAATGACGCAACTGAAAATTAAAGAGTGAAACGATCTCATGGCTAACCTAACTGATTAGACGTCGCTGAGAAATACTGGGTACATTCTAATTCGTTCGTTGTCTTAACCAATTATGTTTCTCATAATGAAGCCAAGCGAGTAACTCCACAAGCATCCACAGAATGCCCTTAATTTTTTTACTTATACTTATCTAATACTTAAATCTCTCTTTACAAAAGCAACTTTGTTTGTTTAAAAGCAAACAAAAACTTACCATGCGCATCAAAGAACTCATCATCAGACAAGGAATCAGTTCTTTCAATACTGCACATGTGCCATTCTTTAAGAATATCTGATCGGGATGACTTTCTCCCACCGTGTGCGCTACATTCGCCTGTGTTCGAGATTTGTTTCTTCACTGGTCGGTGTGGCAGCTGTTGCTGTTTGCGTGCCCCATTACTCACAGGTGCGTCTGTATAGTCAACATTACGTTCTACACCCACTGGGAGTATGCCACTTCTTTCAAGATCAATTCGTTCAACTTTTATGGAAACAGATGAAGAAGGACTTACACTTTCTCCTTCATCAAATGACATCTTTGAGATCAACTCGAGCCGGGAACCGCACGTTGTTTCGCGGCTACCTGCGGCTAAATTCGAGAGGGAGTTATCAGGAGAAATAAATACAACGCTGTCTCGGCTTTTTGTACTTGCAAAGCCTTCTTGGTCACTCTCTTCGTCTTGGTAGCCATTAAGGGTTGGTTGACCTTCAATCTGTCTCATCCTCTTAGCCAATAATCTTTGTGTTTCTTTTTCCTTTCTGCGAATATCTGCCATGGTCATACCAAACCATTCATCCTGCCACACCCATGCCTGTCTGTGTCCCATCAACATCGGATGCCGAAGGCCACAATGAATAAAATGCTCAATTTTACTCTGTATGGAAAGGAAATAAAAAATAAGAACAAAATCAATTTGAAGTAGAAAGTAAGAGAAGATCCTAAAGAGAGTGGCATAAGGATTGCAGTAAAGAACAGAACAAGTTATACGTCTTGCTAAATGGAATGCCGAGGAGCATCAAATCCGGAATGAAAAAGAGCGAGGAAAAGGACACTATCTTCAGAATTACAAAACAGATGAAACGGCAAAAATCAGGACGTTGTAAAGGACAAACGAGTCAGAGAAGATGAAGAAGTATTGTCACAGGATAACATTAAGCAAAGAAAACTACACTTGCATAACTCGTACTTGAGTCACCAATCTTTGCAGCTGTGAAGATGGAACAGGATATACAATGAGCAGCGATCTCATTAGATGCCGGAAACCGGCGAACTCCGGCGGCTACTCTCCACAACGGAGCAGGCTGCAATGGAAAACATTCAATATATCCTAAGGGCAGTCATCAATAAAAGTGCCGTCTACGTTTACAACATCTCCACCAATTTCAAAACTTATTGACAACCCTGAATGAGGAAGGTCAGTGTGGCTTATGATAGTAAAAGCCGCAAAATCAGAGTAGATGAATATAGGAGTTTATCAGGATACGTAGTCTATTGCTCTTCACCAACGTCTTTGGGGCTCTATCACAGACATTTTGCTTAAGTTGTCCATGAGAAATGCTTTTTCCGGAATACCTTAACGTAATGGCACACACAACACAACAGCTCACTGTCAAGATGGATTTAACTCTGGGTTAAGCAAAAATTGCAGTAACAATTGTTTTTCTAAAGAAAAGGTTCTTATAAAATACTGCTGATTCATGAGATTCATCCAAACTCTACAGGTCAAAATTATACGTCCTGTAAGGATGACCATGGGTTAAGAATCTAACCTAAGGTTATTGCTAATCTGCTTTTGAACAATTAAATTAGGTGCTTCAGAAAAAAAGCCTCAGGGTCAACATGAAGAAGACTGATGTGAATGCGTTCGTGAAAAGACTAGACCGTTTTGCAGGAGACTGGGAGGTGGCCGTGGAGAGTTTAGACGAGAAGAATTTTGATAGCGGCTCCATCTTCTGTATGCACCGTTTGTCATTTTAAAAAAACGCATATGGAATAACGTAAATGTACTTAATTGTTCTAATGAACCACAATTTCAAAACTTATTCCAAGAATTAAAAAGTCACTGAGGAAGGCTATCCCTTCTATCATGCAAATTTCAGTTACATGTAATTTGCTGGAACAGACTTTTAGTTTTGGAAAGAAAAAAACTGGAGTGCTACGATAAATACTCAGAGCTGAAAAGAAATAAACAAACTTTGTTTTCATTTTAAATAACTGGAGTAGATTTATTTGATAAGGAAAAAAACAGGAGAATTACTATCCTTCAAGTCAGAGGAAGGTCAACCAAATATCTTGACGGATGTGTGAAGTTCTTGTAAAACTGTATTCACTTGTCAATTTTACAGATCAACAAAAATCAAAATGTTCTTCTCACTTTTCACAGCTGCCCTACCTGCATTCCCCAATATTTGAATTCAACTTTGATCAGTTTGTAAGCACACATGACATCACCAGGAAGCTTCTCGGCATTCTGATATTCAGTTAGCCAGTCACTTGTAAATGGACCACGCCCAGTTTTAATGGATTTGTAAATAAATGGGTCTTCCTCGGCACAATAGTCCTTGTCTTGTACAGTTTCACCAAGTGGATCGATCAGATCTACAAAGAAGAGAATTGTGATAAAAAGAGTGAGTGGGCATACAGATGGTTAAAATGAATTAACAGATAGATGAAACTTTAAAAAGACTAAGCAGGGTAAATGGATGGAAGGATTTAAAGAATGCCCAAATAGATAGACTGCAAGTTATGAGTAGATACACAGGCAATGGACAAATGGATGGCCACAATGGCAGATAGACAGTCAAAAGAAAAAGTGGATAGTAGGATGAATGGATAAATGGCTAAATGGAAGGGGGTGGATATAGATGAATGGATAGAGAGACAGGTAGGTTAATTAGATATATGGTATGATGGATGAATTGAGACAGATTGAGTAACAGGCAAATGGATTGGTTGCCAGAAAGACAGACAAACAGATAGAGAAACATATGGATGGTCAGTCAAGTGTGGAAGTTACAATATTTCTGGCAAGTGGAACTGTTTAAATGACAAATGTAAGAAACACTTAATAAAGAGATTCATAAACATTAATTTAAAGATGCTTAAAGTGCATCTGACAGAAAAATGTTTTTTACTGTTTCTCATAGTTTATATATCAAAAATATGGATTCAACTATTTTCACGACATATTATCTTTTTAACAAGATTTTTGTCATTTGAATTACCCGCTTTGAGTGAAAAAGATGTCCACTGGAATCGTGGCCAATTATGTCAAAATGTGTGCTGGAAACACTATTAACATGGCGACAGAGCAGGTTAGGAAGAAAGCTGGAAGAAGATGTGTTGCTAGATTACCCAATGGCACCAGAATGGAAAAATAAGCGAGTAAAATAGACTCTTTCAAGCACTTTGTGATGGCGTGAAGTAAACAACATGATGTCACACGATGTCAATTAGAACCCAGTCACCGGGACACTTTTTCAACAAAATTTAGGAATTTTACCACCTCAAAAACATGTTTATGAATACTATTAAGACTTTTTAATACTACAGTGATTCTATACACATGTACAACTACTAAAAACAAAAAGAAACAATTTTATGTCATATGCACCACTTTAAAGATATTTGTACATGTAAGATGCTTTTAAATATTGATGATAAGAAAAAAGATAAGACAGAGATAAATTTGTTCTTATTATGGATTCATGATCACATTACACTTACTTACCAACTTCTCTAGATCTCAATTCAGCAGGGGAAAGATTGAAAACATTTTCCTAAAGTGTTAACAAAACCAAGACAATTAACTGTAACTAACAAAAAACATATTAAACATATCAACCTTAATTCAACTCAACCCAATGGAAAGCTTTGCACTCAATACCCTATCAGAAAGATAAACTTTCAAAAAATTTGGAAAAACAAAATATGTAAATTTTAAAAGTAATCTATACAATTTTAGGATGTTATTATTTTAAATACTAAATCCTTCCAAACCGTATCATGAGCCAACAGAGTAAATAAATAGAAGCTGCTTATCATTATCATAAAAGTTGTTCTTGTTTTAGTGACTCTTTAGTACAATACTTGAAATCATAAAATGTAAAAATCATAATTTCAATTTCGTGTTCAGTTCCTATCTCTACCACCTTTTCAAATTCCTACAAAAAAAATTGCAAACAACATCTGACCCTCACCTGGGTACCAGCATCAGGAAGATAGTGGGTTTCAACATCAACAAAAAATTTTTCAACAAATGGACAAGTTGTTCTCATCTTGGTATAAGGATACGCATTCCAAGCTTCCTCCTCCACCCTCAAGGCTGACTTTGGTATAATGGCCTTAAGCCAACCTGGCAGATGGTTTCCAATATGATAGATTTTTTTGGTATATTGCCCATTACCCCCAGGACCATTCACATAAGGTTCATTCTTGATAAATTCTACACCACTGCCTTCTCCTGTACTGTCAAGACGGCTTTTTTTCTGTTATAATGGTCAACGTTTTTTAAAAAAAGGTCATAGTAACAACACCATATTGTTATATTATTTAATATATACTATTTAATAAACTGTTATTTTTAAAGTAACGTTCTGTCACAAAAGAAAAAAAAACATTTTTATGGCAAATCAAAAATATCTTCAATTTTCTTCACCATCTATTGGTAATAGAGAAATCACCATACAACTTATATATTTATGATTTTCGTTTCACAAATGCATGTTTAAAACCTCAATGTAATTATTTCTTCTCAAGTCACATGTTTTTGAACCATTTGTAATTGACTATTACCCCTACAATACTTGAAAGTTTATTGGATATATAGTTAAACAGGATTATGTGCAATCTTTTTTCTTATTTAATAATAGGAAAATCTACAAATACTACTCTACACGTGTCTTTGGAGAATAACATGAAATCACAAATTTGCAGCTGAAGAGGTGTAGCTTAAATAAATAATAGGAACTTTAATGATTAAAATTATTGGTAAAAATTTTACAACTTTTAAAATAATAACAAGAAATTAAATAAATTTACATTTCATTGTCAACTATAGCTATATAATATTATACATGGACTGATATCGATGTAGCTTAAAATATCTGATTACTTTCAAGAGAAAGCAGTGTTATAAATTTTAAAAAATAAATGAAAGTAAAAGTTTTGTTCATTTATAATAATCGTGCGGAACGACCCACTGCAAACAATCTGTCATACCTTCTTTTCAATTTTCGTAAATTTAATGTTTATTTCTATCACGATATATTTCAGATTTACATAGGTATAAAACTATGATTTTGACTTTTGAATTGTTATAACATATTGACGTCTTCATTTATAAAAGAAAATTTCGGGTTTGCTTCTCAACCGCATTTTTAAAAAAACTCAGGAATCAGAAATGCAAACATATCGAGTTTGCGAATTAAGCATTACATATTATAAACACCAATGAGCGAGGTCTGTTCTTAACAATCACATTAACAAAGATCATTCAATATAGTTCAAGGAATGAAAACAAAAACTAAAAATAACCCTTTAAACCAAATTTTTTCTTGTAAAACTTGGCTTTCTTTGCATTTTAAGAGAAAACCAATAACCGAATCGAGGTTAGTTAATCACAAATGATCGGAACGAAATTTTTGACACGAAAGACAACTTTTTCCACCCACGCGTAGAATAGCATCGGTAACTCCCAGACAGTACAGTCATAAAAGACGATCACTGCATTTAAAAACTTTTTGGGAACTAGAAGGGAGTTGGAAAGAAAAGAAAAACAGCCTAACCGAGCAAAAAATCATAGAAATTTGAAAGAGTACGTTACTCAATTCATTCATTTACAGACTTTCAATTCAGAACTAATGTTGCTATTTCATAAAGTCGAGCTGTCCATTATTAACACACAGAAATTAACCGTAATCTAAGGGCCGGCAAACTTTTGTTAAAATGGCAGAAAGTTGCGTGTTTTTCACTTTCACAGCAGCGAACGAAGAAGTAAAGCTATCCACATTCTAATAATCAGACTGAAATTTCGAAAATCTTTCTTGAACAAAACAAACATTGTACCAAGGAGAAAAAAGAAAAAAATCTGAAAAATAATATCAAGGGTTTTTGTCGTATTTATCGATTTCTTTTAAAAAAAAGACAAAAACAAGATAAATTTCAGGTAACATCATGGAAAATTTCACAAACTAAAAAGCTTGTCCCGCACCTGTATCATGTAGAGCTGAGCTATTCTGTATTCCTCTACGGACATAGGTAATGGAATACGATACTCTTTGATCAACATTTTGGCAACTTATCCAACAAAAGCCGGTTGACCCGAATTCGCTTTTGTTTGTCACAAAGAATATCGAAGAACAGAACGTCTTCGTCTGAAATATTTACTAACTACATGCTTTTCGCAGGATAAATGCCGAAAATAAACATAACTTCTGTTCCACCGTCCGGTCGGCCGGAAGCCATCTTTAATGACGTCACAAGACACCAAAAACAGCTGACAGCTCAACCTCGCTCTGAAGCCATACTGACATCCTAAACTTACAGCTTTAGAAGAAAATATCCTTTTTTAAAACAATTTTAGACACACACAAAAAAAGAATTTCACCGTTTTCTGAGAATATAAGCAAATATTAGCAAAGACTGACGCAACATTAAGTTTTCGTAGTTAATATTGCAACACGTTTTAATTTGTGTCCTATCTCATTTAACACACCTTTTAATGACCTCAGAGCAGACGTAAAACGTGACGTTACTGATTGGTCACATTGTGTATGCAATTTATGCGGAAGTTTTAAAGGGGCACAGGAATCGATATTTATGTAGAATGGGAGTTATTTCTACAAAATTAGTGTTTGTTTTGTAATTTTTTGAAAATGGGAGTTAGTGTTGTTGCGAAAAGAAAACTTTAAAGGATACAAGGCGTTGTTTCAGAATTGCCTTAAAACCAGCAGGTATTAATGTACCTAGCTTGTCAAAACGGCTAACAATGGAGTTATTTGCAATTGAATTGAAATAAACAATGATGCAGGTGAAAGTACGTAAATTTTAAAGTACTGTCATGCAATTTCAAAAAGAAAAGAAAAAAAAACGGGAAAATATGAACAGTGGACATTAACGCCTCCAAATACCTCCGACCTATGACACGTAGATCCCGGCACTGCCGCAATAACAGCTTCATCCCCCTCTCTACCAATATTTCGTTTCATCGCTTATCATTTTACCCCAGAATTGCTACTCAGTGGAACAGTTTACCTCGTCAGACTTTTTTTCATCAGTTTGATACTAATGACCCGAACTTATTCAAACAACAGAAAATATGTCTTCAGTTTACAGATGAATTTGGTAAAACTAGTTGCATTCTGAATAGGGAATTAAATAATTTGGGGGTCTTAAAATCGAAGAGAGAAAATCCCTAGATTTGTCAGGCTGCGCAGTAAGGCAAATACAAGGCCGAATTTTTATTTCTAGTGTTAAAGCCTAGGGTGTTTGTCGTGCTACAGGCCTACCTAGGGTGTTTGTCGTGCTACAGGCCTACCTAGGGTGTTTGTCGTGCTACAGGCCTACCTAGGGTGTTTGTCATTGAAACTTTCTGGACGAAGGCAGCTGCAGTTTTTATAAAGATACATGATTTTGTCTATTTGGAACTAAATAATGTCATTGAATTTTAATTTTTTTAAATTAGTAAAGATAGGATTACTATGAGCATCAAATAAACTTTTAGATATAATTCTGATAACCCGTTTCTGAAGGATAACCAAACGCTTCAAGGTTTGGCTGATAAGTCGAGCCCCAGACAATCGCACACAGTAACATAAATAAGGATAAACTAAGCTACGGTAGAGAGTACGAGCGAATGAAGTTTTATTAATGTAGAAACTCGATTTGTAAATAATACGTATTGACTTAGAAAGTTTTCTCAAATACAGAACAACAAAAAAATGTTCATCAAGTAAATCTCCTAAGAATAAAACTTCATTAACACGATCAATTTTAGTATCTTCAAAGATTTAAGTCTAGTTTTTGCCTATCTCGTATTGTTTTGAACTAGATGCGTACACATGCGTTTACTCGGGCTACCTAATGTTTGGATTCATAATGATAGGTTAAAGTTTACTTATGGAAAGCTTTATGCTTGTATCTCAAAATGAATGATTCGGCCTGAATTTCCCGTTAGCTGCTCTGCTAACAACTTCAGAAACGCGAGCTATAATTCAATATCTAAAAACAAAGTAAAGAAAATCTCTTATATATATCATAATCATTGTCAAATAGAAGTTTACAAAAAATCAAGAACCATTTTCCTACCATAAAATTAATGCTCGTCAGTTCTGTAAAAACTGTGAGAACTGTCAGTTTGCAAAAGACTATTTTATAGTTGACAGCATTTCATGAAAGTTGACAACATCGCTTTAATTTGCATAACAAAAAATCATGTCGTTTTTTTTATATCGTTTTCAGTTCTTTCTTCTATGGAAATTTAACTTGATGTTTTAGTTAAACTAAAAAAGTATTTCTTACAAAAATTTGGGATGTAAAAAAGCAAAATGTTAAGAAAAATAAAGAAATAAAACAAAAATAAATTTTTAAAATGTGTATCACGGTCTTGACTGCAGCTTTTCAGTTGACGGTGAGTTTGAAAACATGAAGTTTATAAAGATACTGCAAAATTTTTTAGATCTAGCCATTTACAAGTTGAATAAAAGATTACAGATGTTAGCAGAAAGAATAATGTTTAGGGCAATTCATATTTGACATTGTGACAAAGACTAAATTATGCAACATTTGGCAGCTCTCCAACTGAAACACGTGTGACACAAACAGCTCACGGTAAACATGTTCTCCCCGAAACGCAAAGCACAACAGTCTTTCCAGCTTTTGTACAATACTTGCGGTAATATCATACAAAAATATTCCGATTCTGAACTCGCAAAATAGCTCTAGAAACACGTCCCGTATTGAATAAACATCCACTCTATTTTCAAAGAAGGCACACAAATGAAATCTTTATTCTTTTTCTCAGCATGCTTCCTAGTACTGTCATTTTGACTTCTGTCTCTAGACAACTAATTAAGGCGCTGACACATGATGCAACATTTCATGCAACATTGTGTCTACCGATGAGTTTTGTTGCATGCAACATTGTACGATACAAACCTTTTCTTGTAAAATTGTACGCCGAAGGCAAAAGTTTTATTTTCAAAAGACTTTTTGTTGGGTGCCGTTTAAAATTGTTGTACAATGCATGGGTATGTACACCAAGCTATCACGAGAAATCACAGGTAGCCCAAGCTCCTGATACGAACAGTATTGGTTAGCCTATGTTAGTGTCGATTTACAGTAAATATAT
>JAOBRB020390331.1:0-10287 GCA_027575285.2 Zoanthus pulchellus | reverse complement strand
TTTAGTCTTTCTGTGTGTGTTTTATGTACAGTGAAAAGTGTTGTTTTTTTCAATAAACTTCTTTTTTGTTTTTTTTTTCTTGTTATTTGTGTTTTGCACTTCTGGGCCACCGTACTTATGCTCTGCAAATTTTAAATCAAAGAAGTAAATTTGACGGTTTTATTATTTCGTACGTCTTGAAAAACATTCAGAAATGTGCATTGAAGTTACCCTTCGCTTCGCATCTCGTTGTACATGTACAGTAGACACTGATCCCGACAACTGCCTAGTACATCAACACTAAGGTTTTATTAAAACTGCATCTAAGATTTATTCTCATTGAAACTTTAAAAAACAGATTTTATGTGCTTTCCCCAGGTGAGACACTCATTCAAAAACTACATTTAGGTTTTTAAAGTGCTATTCACACTTAACAAAAAATTATCAATACAGTTATTGTAAAATTCTGGTCCAAAAATCGATCCTTAGTAGAAGAAATATTTTCTGCTGAAAGTTAACCTGCGATGGATTAAGGACCCACAACAGTCAATGATATCGAAACCACTGAGCTCCATGGCTAAAATAAGAATTTAGATTAACCCTTTCACTATCAGTCAGTTATCAACACGTAAGTTCTCTTTGCATAACAAATAAAAAATAATACATTTGGTAATGAGAAAATGAGAATTGATCAACAAAGTAAACTATTGAAGATTAAAAGTGAAAATCTCTTGTTCAATGAAAAGTATGGGATCAAGTTGGGAGAACTTAATAATTCAACTGGGACTGAAAGGGTTAATAACCGTACAGATGATTAAAAGTGAAATTCTCTCAAACTTGTTCAATGAAAAGTATGGGCTCAAGTTGAGAGAACTTAATAATTTAACTGGTAGTGAAAGGGTTAAAGGAATAACTGATGCATATTAGCTACACTAGCTTGGTAAGTAGGGTATATATAGAGGATATATTACGTGGCCGCGCAGGGATACGAATTTTATCTTCAAGTGCTGAAAGTATCTCTCACGAGTGAGCGCAGCGAACAAGTAAGAAATACTTCAGCACGAGAAGATAAAATTCGTATCCCCATGCGGCCATGTAATGTTCTGTTTATTATATAGATACTGATGAAATTTCCACATAAAAGAAAATTTTTTTTATTCATTTTCGAAACGGCAAAAAGTAGTAATCTATTGCAAAATGCTTGTCACAGAAATGTTATCAAACTCGGATATAAAGTTATAAAGGAGAAATAAAGACAATAATACTTCTATTTTCTGTTCGAAAAAGCAAATTCTAATAAAGAAGAGAAAAATTCAATAACAGCAAAAGCGTATCTTGAAATAAGATCATGGTAACCATAGCTACACCAATATTCTAAAACGTGAAAGATAAAAATCATATCCTCACTGTGCGCGGTGAAGATATGATTTTTTTAGCAAGAGGAGAAATCCTAGTATTTTATCAGTATCTATATAATAAACAGAGATACAATAATATACAAGAACAATAATATACATGTACTATAACACACAAGTACTATAACATACATGAAAAATAATATACATATGAAGTAGAAAAGGTGCGTTAAAAGAACGATACAAACAATAAATGTCATGAACAAACCTTCAGCACCAACTGAGGAGCGAGAGCTGGGCCGAGACTGCGCAATCTTTCTCACTGGTTCCTTGACACGTAAACTACGCAAGAGAATGGTAAGAATTGTTTATTTACGTAAAATATCAGAACATCACGTGCTAGATAAACAGGATATGCTCAATGAAGGGAATAAACAATTGGAATGACTTGGTGCTGGGACGCAAAAGAACTTGCTACACTCCTCTAAGGATTGAAAACAAAAGACCACACATTTCTTGTTGAGTTTTGTTTAGAAATCTAGTCTCTGTTCTGCGTCCTAGTATGGCGTATTTTGCGTCACGAGTCCAAGTCCTGCAAAGGGCTTATTCTTCAATCGATATAGAATTATGTTGTGTTATAGGTTCGTTATTTCCTCTAACAGACTTTTTTTTAAAAAAATAATCGTATTATTCTTAAATAACAGTTTCAAAGTAAGTCCCCATTTAACCAAAAGTGCATGCAATGTGGCTTTTAAAATAATACCTGCTTTTTGATTGGTTAGCAGTGTGATTTCAAAGCACTTTATCAAAATAATTTGGATAGTACGTGCGTTTTGATTGGTCAGTAGTGTGTTTTCATAGCACTTTATCAAAATAATTTGGATAGTACGTGCATTTTGATTGGTCAACAAGTGTGTTTTCATAGCACTTTATCAAAATAATTTGAATAGTACGTGCGTTTTGATTGGTCAGCAGTGTGTTTTCATAGTACTTTATAAAATAATTTGGATAGTACTTGCATTTGGGTATTACTTCGTGTAGAGGACACAGAATTTAACAAGGTTTGTGATTGGCCGAATTAAGGTTGGGGTAAGCTTTATATTTCTCTTGATTGGTTCAAACCTCTGTGTCCTCCACACGAAATAAAAGCCTTGCATTTTGATTGGTCAGGAGTGTGTTTTCATAGTACTTTAAGAAATAATTTGGATAGTACGTTCGTTTTGATTGATCAGCAGTGCTCTAGAATTCTCCCTACAGTTAGCCTTGGTTTTCACTGATCTACCCTCGAATTCTCGCAAAAATTAGCCTTGGTTTTCATCAGCCTATGAAGCAGGCAGGAGAACGTATTTATTTATAGAATAGAAATGAATTACCTCACACAGTCGGCTGGTTTACCCCCAGGACTTGTTTTAGTTGCACTGCAAGAACTTGTAGTTCCAGTTGCCGAGCTTGAGCCTTCGATCTTCTCAGGCTGTTGAAGTTGGGAAGAAACTGGGTCGAGTTCGGCCCCATTTCCTACGTCATAATCACGTGTTACCCCAACAGAAGCAGCTGTTGGTCGGGATGGTGACAAGGGATTTTTGCTGCCAACAACTATTTAGGAAAAAAAAGCAACAAACTATCTAAGACCTGTTATTCTACAAACTCCATTCAATATCCTACAACTGATTGCTGTTGATCTATCATAACCGAAGTAATGTTCTAATGTTACGTACCCATTTTTTGGATAGATTTTCTTGTCTTTGCATCAAGTTGTATACCGCTGTGTCTGCTCTGCATTCTAGAGGACTTGTACTGCGACTGGCTGAGAAGAACCTCTGCAACACGACATATTCGAGTCCATTAGATACACTGCAGGGTTTATTTTCATGTTTGTATACTTTAGTGTGATATATTCTGGTACTCCAAAACCCTACCATGAAAGCATGACGATGTGTAATACGCTTAAGTTAATGACTGAACTACTGAAATTTGACGTAATATATGAAACACGAGAGACAGTGTTTTATTACATTTCGAAACACCGAGAAGAGAGTTGAAAATACGACGCGCAGCGGAGTATGTTTTAACGAAATTCGAGGTCATTGGAAATGTGATGAAACACTGTCTCGAGTATTTGATTTTTCTTCTCAATCGAAACTAAAACTGAGGAGTAAAAGAAGAAATAAAATCGTCAAAATATATGCTGATTAAGATCACATATCCAAACCATGGTCACGGTTATGATTTCTTTTGTTTTAACTTGATGAATTATTAAAGAGTTTGAGAATACATAGTTAACAGCTGATAAAATACGTCTTACTTCATAACATGATTCTTGAGGCAAACAATGTAATGAAAGTATAAACTAAGAATAAAAAGGGTTCTCTTAAACTCTCAAAAATGAGGAAAGACCAAACTGTTAATGAGCTGCAAACCTCGAAAACTCCATTACTTTGCTAGATAGATAGTTTATTGGTAAAAAACTTGCAGCCATAGAGCTGAATTGCGCTTTTACAATATAATATAGCTAAATCCTTATACGAGCCTAGTGGCCCATGGGGCCGTCGTTTATCTCCGGTTTCTGTAGTGTTAAGCGGATGAGAGTCTTTGACTCCCCCTGGGCGGGACACTAATCCATCGCAGGTTAGCTCCCAGCCGATGCTAGTACTCATTTACCTACCCCGGGAGGATGGAAAGCTGAGTTGGCTTAGACGGAAAAGAAGGCCACACAAATATTCGAATATCGGCAAAGTGATTGGGGATCGAAATCTGGACCTTGTGGTTAGAAACCAGAGATCTTACCAACTTCGTCAACCATGTCCTATATAAATAGTAATGATATAAAACTTTACTCCGACGAAGGATTAACATCCGAAACGTCAGTATTTCTTTTTTAACGGTATAGAATTTACATTTTCGTTACTTAATCGTTTCTTTAAAAACACCGACGCTGCTCAAACTAGCTTACCGCTAGTTATTTTTCTATTCCAGTATATAAACCTATAATGGTATCTATAAATAATATTCAAAATACTGTTCTGCTAGTGAGTATTTACTGGATTAGCATGTAATGTCTTTAGTTTTCGGTCATCGAGGTCGTACCTTGCACAGCCCGCAGATTTTCAATAGTGTTTGCAGCCGCTGAAGAGCTCTTGTTGGCCTCAGCTCGACACAAACAACTTTGAAGTCTCTCCAGCATACTACCACTACGCTCAAAGTGTCTTCGCCTCCTCCCCTCGTGGTGTTTGCTATCAGGCCTCCTGGGAGGGTGGGCCAGAAGTGAGGCGTACCTTTGGGAACTGCCTCGCCTGGAATCCCACAACGTTCCACGCGGTTTCTTGTCAAAACCTGTAAAGTTATCTAAAGACCGTGTTACACGGGGCAATGTTTTTCAGCAACTTATCAGCACCCGACTTCTCCTTACATAACATATTCAAAATGAAACATTTAGTAATGAGAAAATGAGAATTGATCAAACAAAGCAAACTAATTAAGATTAAAAGCAAAATTCAATGTTCAATGCAAAGCTGACAATAACGAACAATTGTAAATTCCTATGAAATGTCACCTTGATTGCGATAATGGTGTTGTGAGGCAGGTTGCTGAAAACATGTTACACTCTACAACTGGCAATGTTGCTTTGCGAGATGCACAAAAAGATGCTAAACGCCCAATTTTTTCAGCACCTTGCAACATAGTGGCATTGCGTTCCAAGTTGCTGAAAAATTGCAACGTGCAACACGGCCTTAATTTGAGTGAAAACACAAGTTTTTCGTTCAACTAAAAATGTTAACGATAGTCAAGATGTTACGGTAAGGAACTTACTCTACGTTAATAGATAAAACACGTGCGCCAGTTCAGTGGCAAATTGATGGACTAAACTCAATGTGATCTCTGTAAAATAATGTCGGAGTCCTTTCTGGAACCGCTAAAAGCAATAAACGGTTCGGAAACTAGAGGAGAGTTTTAAGCAGTACTCAAACCGGAGGAGAAAAAATTAGAGTATCCAAAATTAAACGTTTCATTTAATGACAACGTTATATGAACAGATGCTAATTTCTGCAATGTTCATATGAGGGAAAACAATCAATGTTGAAAAGAGGGGCAAAGGCAAAGCAAAGAGGCAAAGCGAAGAGATATCTAATTTAAATAATCGTCTCCTAAAATGCCTCGATCCTATGTTCGCTCCATACTTAATCTGCGTGGCCACCATGTTTTTGATTGTAGCAATGACGGCTTTCAGTTAACAAAATGAAATGAGCCCCGTATAAAAAAAATAAAATAATCACCTTAGCAATTATACTAAAACAATTAGTCACCTATTATTATTCACGTCTCCTTGGGCGACTAATTGTTAAATATTACCTTCCGTCATCCACTAACAACAAAGCTATTGGTTCCTTCACCAAGTGTTGTATATTAGAGCTCGTTGCCGCCGACGTCCAATATTTCACGAGTCAAGGTATGTTGAGGGGATGTTTACCAAATTTAAACTATTTATTTAGCTCAATAAAATTTGCAGTGCTTATCTTTTCTGAAAACAGATAAAACACTTCTGACTCAAGGGCAGTTTAGAAACACTATGTTTGAGGTAAAAAACACGTGTATTTTTAACAAAACTACGGCTACTTAAAAACTTAAAGAAAATGCTGCTTACCCAGTAGGTCTAACAAGGCCTTTTCATCAGCATCAATCAAAGAGTACACTGTGTTTGTAGCTTCCCCTGACTGTGTGTTTGAGGAAGCAGTTGGACTCACGTCGACCTCTTTCTCTTCTGGAGAGTTTGATTCCATTATCTCAACCTCTACGTCTTCAAGGTTCCAGGCTTCTCTCTCACCCTGACGACTGGACTTTGTTTTCAAGCCTTTTTTCTTCGGCGGTGTTTCTTCCTTAAAAAGTTTGACTTCAATTTCACGTTCTACTGAACGCTCAATCTCTGGGAAACATTCTTCTATTAGAGATGCTATACAGGTACAACATAAATACATTAATAATATAACATAATTAAAGATAAACATTGCTATTATTCAAATGCCGTAAATGATTGTTTGTAGCGTCCTGAGACCAAAAGGTATTGATATAGACCAACAGGTATTGATATACCAACAGATATTGATAGACCAACAGGTATTGACAGACCAACAGGTATTGATAGATCAACAGGTATTGTTAGACCAACAGGTATTGATATAGACCAACAGGTACTGACAGACCAACAGGTATTGCCAGACCAACAGGTATTGCCAGACCAACACGTATTGACAGATCAACAGGTATTGATAGATCAACAGGTATTGATCTAGACCAACAGGTATTGACAGACCAACAGGTATTGACAGACCAACATGTATTGACAGACCAACAGGTATTGATAGATCTACAGGTATTGATATAGACCAACAGGTATTGCCAGACCTACAGGTATTGATATAGACCAAAAGGTATTGCCAGACCAACAGGTACTGACAGACCAACATGTATTGACAGACCAACAGGTATTGATAGAGAAACAGGTATTGCCAGACCAACAGGTATTGACAGACCAACATGTATTTAATGGACCAACTAGAAATGACCTGCTCTGCCAACTAGAACTTTACAGCTCAGCTGGTAAGAGCACTATCTCATTATCACAAAGGTCGTGAGCTCGATTCCCCTTCAAGCCTGGTTATTTTCTACACTTTCTTTAAATGACGTACATTTATAACCGTTACGATCAATTACCACTGCAACGAGGTTATCTAATGAATGTCTTGTTGAAGCAGATCTAACACTTTATCGTCACGAAAGCTGACGATAAAATGGTCCGAATATCATGTCATATTTTTTGTGCGTTAGTTCAGACTTTCAGATGAATTCATTCATGGAATAAAAGAACATTTAACTTTTTAAGTAAACAAGTATGTTAATTAAGATTGATTGAAAAGTAACATTGATTCGTGGATTCATAACATTATCCTATTTAAATACCCCCCCCCCCATTACCGTCTGCAGAGTGAAAAAAATGACAGTTCCGACCTTAAGACAGCTACAACGTAACATAACGTCAAACTACCCAATGACTGTGCAGTTCAATAACATATTAAGGAATCCTATAGGTGCTACCCTACTTAAATTAGAAAAGCCCAAAATAAAGGAATAAAAATTATCGTTTGTGTTTCTAGACAATAATGGAAAACACTGTAACAGTTAGAATACTCAAAAAACAGAGGGAAAATTCGGATTTGTCTCGTTTCTCAACACTTCTTCCGTGTTCTCCGACGTTATAGTGTTGTTATCGTCTAGAAACCTAAGCAATGCTGTTTTATGAACTTATCTGGTGGTAGAGCTAAATCCTTACGAGCCTAGTGGCCTATAAAGCCGGCGCTTATCTCCGGTTTCTGTAGCGTTAAGTGGATGAGAGTCTTTGACTCCCCCTGGACGGGACACTAATCCATCGCAGGTTAGTTCCCAGCAGACACTAGTACTCATTTACCTATCCTGGAAGGATGGAAAGCTGAGTTGGCTTAGGTGGAAAAGAAGGCCACACAAATATTCGAATCTCGGCAAAGTGCCGGGACTGAAATGGAGACCTTGTGGTTGGAAAGCAGAGAGCTTATCAACTGTGCCAACCAGGACAGTGGTAGAGACTTGATGCAAATAGAAGCAACAAGATAAAAACAATCTGCTTGGCAACACATCTAAACAATAAATTACAACAACCACCCATGCCACTATTAGTAAACAACTTCTTAATGCTTAAAATTATAAAAGAATTGTAAGTAGGATTGTCTACTTTACTGGTTAAAGGTACACGTCGATGACGTACCTTCAACTGTTTCATCATGATCACCATCCGAAAGCTCGCTCTCCACATTTTCATCTGATTGTTCTTTCAGTTCTGCGTCACTTTCCTCGCCACTCTCCCCGCCCTCTTCATCATCATCACCCTCAACCCCCTCATCATTGTCATCGTCATCAAATTCAACAGTTTCAATTGTATTTTCTTCATCATTCCCATCAACCTCTTCGCCCTCCTCTGACGCCTGCGCAGAAGGACCTGTAGAACAGTCAAAGAGCTCTTAGGGCCAGTACATCCGTGTAATGGCGAGAAATATAAAACAGTATAATGATTAAAGCCTCGAACTAGGCCCCTTCACACTAAAGTCAGAAGGAGGAGCCACGTTTACAAGACATTTTCACTTCCTTCTACGGTCCACAGTTTCCCTTCACAATATATTTATTGAAAAAATGGCCCCTATACTAGCACTTTGGCGATCATTTTGAAATATTTAGGAGCTAGATAGCTCCTTGGAAAAAAAGTTAATTTTGTCCTTGGCCAAATGGACTATGGAGCCTGTGCTTGTCTTCCGTTTCAGTACTGTTTAACAGATGAGGGCCTGCACGGGATATAAAACCACCACAAGTTAGCTACCAGAACATACTCATTTACCTACCCCGGAAGTGTGGAAAGCTCAGTTTCGTAAAGGACACACAAATATTCAAATATATTAACTCACTCCACTATACCCAACAGATCTACAGTAAGTTAATCATGTATCAAAAATTTGAACCTAGAGAAAAACCAATCAAACATGGCAAACCTGAAGCCATTTCAACGTCAATTGCAGTATGAAGGGTAACCCTTGGTTTAGATGCCACGCTTGGAGTGGTGGACTGGGTCTGGGTATCTCGCTGTTGCTTGGTAACAGACTGATCAGCCTCATCTTCATCAATTGATTGCTCCAGCAGTGACACATGGCTCATGTCTATAAGGAAATATGAATGACCAAGAAAATTGGTTTCAGCGATACACAATTTTCAATAATAGAGCCATTTATACGGGAGAAAAGAAAAAGACTCTTAGAACAGATATTTCCTAGGTAGGACGCGTGCTATAACAGTTAACCCTAAACGTTGACTTTCAATTCTCTAATATTTTAGACACATTTTTATACGAAGATATTCCGTTTTTTAACTGTCTTTTGCTCCTAAACAAGTCACTGGATATCGTTCACATCTTATTGAGGATGCGAAACATTTATACAAGAAAGTATATGTCTCATAAAGACGCAGAGTAACTGAAACATCTCCAAGTTAATGTTTTTGTACCGTTTATACGACTATACATTGTTGAGCTTGGCATAAACTGTATCACACATGATTTGGTGTTTTGTGCAATCTCCAGGTCATAAATTAGTCTGGGAAGGAAGAGCATGCATTTGGTGTAGGGTATCATACGATCAAAATATTCGGTGCCAAAGAGAATAGAATCTTCCACACTTTTTACAAAACATGATTGTCCACTTGCATGTACTAGGAAATAGATAAGAAAAAAATAATCATACAGCACCACTTATTATTTCTATATATCAATTAAAACAGAATTGGGAGTAAGAATATTGTTAAACACCTCGGAAAGCCAACAGTTTAAATCACTTTCACTGAGATGATCATATACTTCTGTGGTTTCAAAGCTTTGTTGGTTCAAGCTCTTCACTAGTAAAACCACTTGTAAACCAAAACCATTTTCTTTCCAATTCTTGGAAAATTCACTTCCGTTTTTAAAACTATATGATAAGGTTAATTAACACTTTAAAAGCATGAATATATCTATGAAAACAAACCTGATACACTTGCTGAGTGTGGGGCAGAGTGGTTTCTGGAAAGTTCGATAGCAAGACGCTAAAGAGAAAGAAACAACGAACACTATTAATTACTATCTTGGACAAAGCGAGCTGTAATAACCGTCTTTACACAATGTGTCGTTTTGTACTAATCATACTTTCAGTTATGTCAACAATGAAATATCAGAGCAGCACCATCACTGACCAACCTCTTTGAAATCATTGATCTGCTGAATGTATTGCGTCTGGTTCGACTCCAATTGATTAATATACCTAGTGGAAGAACAGAAATTATAAAATAATTTAAATGGTACGCGCGTTCTGATTGGTTGAAAAACCGTTTTACATTATAGTATGTAAACACG
>JAOBRB020390221.1:0-10292 GCA_027575285.2 Zoanthus pulchellus | reverse complement strand
TGAGTATCACTGTCAATATCAGTATCAGTATCAGTATCAATATCAGTATCAGTATCAGTATCAGTATCAGTATCAGTGTCAGTGTCAGTATCAGTATCAGTATTAGTATCAATATCAGTATCAGTGTTAGTATCAATGTCAGTATCAGTATTGATCAGTATCAGTATCAATATCCAGGCCCGTGGGGAGGGGGGGTGCAATGGGTATGCCCGCATCCCCCCCCCTCGGAGACTGTTGAGGTCCTCTTTTTTGTTAAAAAAAATTATCCATGTTTTTAGGTTCGCTTTTAGCGACCTAGCTTGTGGTCATACTGACCTTCAAAACGCACGAAAAGCAGTCTCAGACAACTTAATTTTCAAAATTTTTCGGGGGTATGCCCCCGGCCCCCTCGTTGGTCCGTATAATCAACTGATCGCACCCACTTGTAAAAATTCCTGGCTACGGGTCTGATATCAGTATCAATATCAGTATAATCTGGTGGACGATTATTTCAAAACATTCATTTCGTTTAAAAGTTTGTCCTAACTTTCTTTATGATTGTATTTCTTCGTCACGAGATTGATTCATAATTATACGCACACTGTGTGAATCGACAAAAATCAGTCGTGTAAAACCATAAAAAAGTAATTTATGAATTTTTGTAGAATATGATAAAACACTGCAGATAGGTAAAAAAAAATCATGTCTTTATCTAGTGTTCTATTAATTTCCAAAGTATTCCGAAATGTCGCTCGTGATTTGTCACAGTCTAATACACACTCTAGGGTTCTTTATTTGTTAAATAAAGATTTGCCAAAATACTGATTCAAAAAACTATGCATCTGTTCATAACATACACTCTTGGTACTTTGAGAAAAAATTAGGGGTTTAGTAATTTACCTTGCCTTTGGATATCGAGACTTTCTATCAGCAGGTGTAGGAGAACACGCTGAACGTTATCTGACTTGTAAACCATGTTTTTAAGATGATTGACATCAAGAATGATAAGGTGTTTTATCCCTGCTGCTTGGTAATACTTCAAAAGCTTCTCTTTCTGTGTCTTTTCTGTTTTGTAGTTAGTTGCAATAAAATAAACATCGACCTCATTAGCGCTGTGATTTTCTTTTATCTCATCACCAAACCCAAAGATACTAAACAGTTCCTCGTCGTCAATTTCAATACCATCGTTTGAAGAAAACACAGCAGTAAGTGCCACGGTCTGGTTTGTGTACACCTGGCCTGAGAGCTCGATTTTCTCAACCGTGTTTTTCACAGCACAGATCTTATCAGATTGAACTTCAAGCAAATGAATACCAAAAGTTTCTTCCACGGCACTTATTGCCAGATTTGTGAAATTTGACTTGCTTAACTTGTGAAATGACAGCTCTGGAACAAGATCTGCAAAAAAAATGTTTGAATTGAGGACACATGACAATCTGTTGCGTCATAAAACACAAAAAGCAATCACAATTGTTGTCAATGACATAAATTCTAAAACATATCTGATCATTTATTTATTTTATTTAAGACCAACAGGGGGGAGACTTATTTACCGATCGTTTACTTTTTTTTGCATTTTTATACGCTAGCTGTTACTGACAATTTTTATGGCAATCAAAACAACGATGATAGATATATTCCAGTTGTTAGATAGTTTAACAAGAGACAACGGCTTATATCTTTGAACTGCCTCTTTTGGACGAATGAGCTTTCTGTGGCGCAAGAGGATATATACCGTGAGACAAGTCCATCTCGTGGGCTAGGTAGCTAGCGAAAACTATTCAGTTTTAGCGCCTGCAATACTGTATAGGTAATCAGCGGCTGTCACCATAATCTCTATCATCGACTCTTGGACTACTGACTGAACGTTTTTAATTTTATCTGTCATACAAACACCCATTGACATGTCTTGAGAAATAATGTTTCACTTTTAGGTTCCGAAATACCACATTCCCGTTATGCTGAATTTCATATTTTTCCTTTTCATTGCTATAGTTTTCATCTTTCTTTCTTGTTTCTACATATGTCAGCATCAATATTCGGCTCTGCTCGATGGTTAGCAATATATTATAAAGAAATAGCCAATAAAGACGTACGAGGATAAGTTAGTTGTATTTTGCTGGAATGCAATGTCGAACATTGTTTTTCGTTCATATAATTTTTTACATTGAAGATAAAAACTAGAATCTTCATGATTTGGTACCATGAAAATGTTTGAACCAAAAAAATTAAGTAATTTAGTAGTGATGTGACGCAGGTACTTAAAATTGCATCGAGAAAAAAAAATTGTTTGGCACTTTTTCGAATCTGAATCTGAGAAAATTAGCTTACAAACTGATGGTTAAAAAGATCACGAGGTCAACCGTCTATCATACATAATAGTTTTTAGCAAATTTCTAAGTGGTCAGCTAAAGAAGAAGCAGATTTTCTAAAGGGAATTTTTCTATGTCTAACATTTACAGTAATTCACCTTTCTTTGTTTCTGTCGGCGAGGTTTTGATTGATGGCGAAGACGCACTTTTATCTCCTTTTGAGTTTGTTTCGGATGAAGATAAAGATTGCGCTTTTCCTGGTAAATGGAGAAATGCAATCTAAATGTAATTTAATCATTTAAATTTTTAAATGTTTGATAAGTTTGAGATTTCATATTGCCTTGTCAGTATATTACTCACATTTGTGTAACGAAATATAGTTCCTAAAACTTATTCTTGTTGTTTGTCAATTTGTTTATATTCTATTACTTTATTATGTGTTGACTTGGTCTGGCCTGGATCCAACGATACAGAGGATTGTAAACTGGTTTGCTATAGCAAGAACCAATGAACAATGCGCTCGTATTCATCTTTACCAGCTCCTACTTATTTTCAAGTGTAATTTGAGTACGAGATTAACGCGTATGTTACTCTGCTTTTATTCTATAATTGAGAATTTCAAAAAACCGCACTGTCAGTCATAGCTTAATTAGGTCTCAACCTGCAACTAGCAATCGCAGATGAACTGCGAACCATTTCTTAAAGCAACTGAAAAAGAAATACTCTACAACACCCGAATTCGTTACCTCTCTTCCTTTTATTTGTTGATCTTTCGTTTTCTTTTGAGTTCTTTCTTTCTTCTGAGTCGGAATCTGGTGAAGGTGGACGTTCTCCTTCTCCTAAGTTAGTAGATGAAAAGTATACAGTTTTAAATATTTACTTGCAAAATTATTTTATTCGATTCGATTCCATTACATCATATCAGATCCTATCCTAGTCCATCCATCCCATCCCATACCATTCTATATCTACCAATATAGCTCAATTCTTTCAGAATATTATTAACAAATTAAATTTGTATGAAACAAAATTAAAAATAATTCGCAACTAACTTTTAACGAAAGGCAGCAATGAGTGACATGTGCTTTCATAAATCATGCACCAAAGAATGGGTTACTGTCCCTTTCAGTCTCTTGACATTTTGGGCGAGGCTTCTCCTTGTTCACAAAGACATTTAAACTAACTATAATGAGATTATCGACGACATTGACAAATGTAATCCAAGAAGGAAGACCTTTACTTAACTCACTACGATCAATTGAATGACTTCTGTCAAACAATTCTAAGCTGTCTAAGTTCCTTGACTGATGCTCCGTATTTCCACACCTCGCCATAGTAGCGTCTGTAAAACTTTATGAAGATCTTGCTTTCTTAAAGCCTTACCTCACTAACTTGGTATATTAGCGGTTGTTACTTGTTATAAAGTTTCAAAGACTCTCATCCGCTTTTAAAACACAGAGATAAGCGCCGGTTCCACGGGCCACGAGCCTCCTACTAGAGTGTTTAGCTATAATCATTCAGAAATTTAAACAAAACTATATAAAAATACGCACCTGTTTCTATTTTACTTTGAAAATCATTATCTTGAGAAAGGTCAATGAGATTGTCTTCCAAAAATTTCCTGAACTTTTCGCAGATCTTGTTTTTAACCTTTTCATAGATTTGATTTCTGCTGGTCATAATTATTTTGTTGTGTTTGCGATAAAGTGACCATGATATGATATTTCTTTCAAATATTCTTTCCCACATTTCTGTCTCTTTAATATCTATTTCCAACTTCCCAAAAATATCATCTACCATAAAAATGTAGGAATCCATGAACGCTTTGTCCTTGAAATCGTTGGAGTGTAATGCAGGAAAAAGTATGCCTTCTTTGTTACCCGATATTAGAGCCAACTGTTCCATCATGGAAGTTTTACCACTTTTTTCTTCACCGAGCAGAAAAACAAAATTTTTGCAATTGCTCTGTAAGTTTGTTTTTGCTGTTGTAAATGACACTGTCTGCTCAAACCTTTTGCTGCTTTCTTGATAAGTTTCTTTTAAACTTTCAGAAAACAATTCATTTTCGTCGCTAGCGCTGCACAAACTTGGAAAGTTCTTAAGCAGTTTGGGTGGCATTCCAGGAATCCATCTGCTTAAGTCTTCTTTTCCAATTATATCTGCTACCTCAACATGAAGTTTTTTAACTTCTATTTTAAATCTTTCATTTTGCTCAGCAGTTACAGAATAATTTGTAACTGCGTAGTATTTGTGACACATTCCATTTTTAACAAGTCTTTTGATTTTTTTCGACTCCTCTTCTACAAATTTTTTTAAAAATTGTTTCATTTCGAGGTGGGCGTCAGTTTTTTTAGAGGTGTGCTTGGCTTGCACGACCCACTCTTTGTTGTCAAATGTAGTGGCAGCTCCGTCCCTTCCTCCATCTCGCCCGAGAGTTCTAAAAGATTTTATAGGAATCTTGTATTTATGCTCAATTATTGTGTTTGCTAAGTCTTGGAATTCTTGCCAGTGTAGATCATGCAACGGGTAAGTTGTCATTTTATCTGAAACAAGATAAGGTGTGACATTGAGATTAAAACAACAAAAGAAAAAAAAGAATTAGCGCTTGTCATAAATAGAAAATTCCGCTTTTAGATAGGGTTTAACATTTGAAACTACCTTTCAGTAAGTCTAACCTAATTCCGCAAAGTTCTACAAACCTTAAGTACTTCCTGAAACGGACAGGTGAATACATTGCCGGACGAAAGCTATTGTTCATGTTGGTAAGCGTAGACATTATAAAAAAAATTACAACCTATGAAATTGGAATAACAAATTAATCATATTGTAAAGACTCCTTACAAAATCAATGATAAGTGCAAAATCAGTTACACAAGATTGATATCCATATGGCATGCAATGAAAAACCAATGTTAACGTTAACTGACTTTAGAAAAAGGAATCAAATATTTTCAGTGAACGTCTGACGTTAACTCTACATCCGTGTTACTTACATTAAAACAGAGCCGACATTTCGTATTTTGCACAGATATAAAGTAATCAAAGTACCAAGTTATTTGATTAAAATGTCATGCGTTCCTTAAAGTTTTCATCAACAAAGTAGGGAAAGGTTTTAGTAAGATTTCATTGTCATTTTGAGAAAAATATTTGGCAAAAGCAAAGCTTTTATGGAAAGCGCGACAAGTGTAAGAAAAACATATTCAATGATTTTAGCCCCTTAAAGGATATCGGTAATATAATTAACAAAGTCTTTTTTTTTTGTGATGAGTGACCTTTCCCAACTAACACCACTGCGCAAAACAGACATGAAGCTTCTCCCTTTCAAGTAAATAAATCATCTTTTTTCAAAAAGCTGTCGTCACTTAATTAATCCGTCTAAAGCGACTCTTCTTGATAGCTTCTCAGCGTTGCTCCTTAAAGGAAATGAGAACTTGCTTGCCAAGCCAATTGCTGATGTAATCAATCTTTCTTTCAAAGATGTAAGGCTTCCTCAGTTGTGGAAGGATGCCCATATTGTTCATATACTTAAACAGAAACCTAACAAAAACGTGAACAAACATCTTCGCACAATATCGCTAACGCCTGTGTTATCTAGCATTGCTGAGGATTATGTTGTGGATTGTATCAAACCTGACATACTAGCCAATGTAGATGAACATGACCTTTTTTTGGCTTACATAATAGCATTGTAGCTTGGGGGAAGGGCTGACTGACCGTAGAAAACGTGTCAAGCTTTTTCCGGGATGTTATTCTGAATGGGGGCTGCTCCATCTGGAGTCCCCAAACGGACCAAGATAGGTCCGTGGCTCTTTACTATTATGATTAAGGGCATATCGATCATTGGTGTATTTTTGTGGAAGTACGTTGATTATAGTACCATCTCTAAGACTGTACTTTCGAACAACAATAGCAAGATTCACGAACATGTCGACGAACACTCTAATCAAGTATCTGTTGACAGATTCCAACTAAACGAAGACAAGTGTAAAAGAGATGCGCATTACGTTTTCTCGATCCCAACTATAAAAGCATTGATTGAAGGCAAAAGGTCTTGGCGGAACCTTGACTAGTAATCTCAAGTCGAATGACCATGTGTACAAAGTTATTAAATAAGTTAAGAAACGTTTGTACTTTGCAAGCCAACTAAAACAAGCTCAAGTTAAACCTAAAGAGCTTTTAATCTTCTACGTCACATGTATAAGATCGGTGATGGAATATACATGCGCACATTTTCATAATGGTCTACCACTATACTTATCCGATGACCTGGAGTGTTGTCAGAAACGTGCTTTAAAATAATTTATCCACAAAGCAGTTATGGTCCTTGTACGAGAGTAGAGAGGAAATAATTTTAGGTTTCTATTTTCCCAAACATTAATACTGTTTGAACAGGCTTAAAGAGAAGAAATGGTACATTGAATGACTGAAGGATTTAGAAAAGTAAATTTACTTGCGTTGAATAGACAATGAATGGCTTTTCAGTTGTTTAATAAAAGAAAAGGAGTTCAAGCATTTAAGTTCGTCTGGGAGTGTTTTCCATGCAGTTGGTAAGGCGCCAGTCGGCTGTGCGGGAGTTTTTGGGTTCCCTGCCGGACCAACACCACACTCAAGGTTTTAAAATAATTTAGAAGAAGGTGCTTCCTTTACTCCGCAAATGATTAGACATTCGCGTCTCCTCGGAAAAGGACGTTAAATCGTAATATCTCTGTAAGGGTCGACCTCGAGTCCGTATCTCTACTCGTTGGAACCAACCTCACTAGGTTCCTAAATATTGTATAAAATCTATTAATATAAATGAAACTTCTTGTTTGTCCATGTTTTTTTTTTGTTTTTGGTTTATAAAAGTTTTGTTTTGATGCGTATTTGATAATATATTTGTGCATATTACTGCCGTACTCAAACATTCCATCAGAAGTATGTGGTTCTTTCCCGCAGCGACATTCGTGCATAAACTTCAACGTGCACCGACAGTAAATTTGATAAGTTTAGAAAGGGCTTAGCAAGATCCATTTCTCTTCCATAAAAATTAGCAAAGAAAATCATTTGAAATCACCTAAAAGAAGACTTCTTTCTCTTTATTGTTTAGAATTGACAGTTGTTCTTTTAAAGTTTCAAAGAACCAAATGCAATCTCTTGAGGGGTGGCGATAAGTACTTCCGATAACAATTTTCTTTTGTTAGTGCCATTCAATTTCTATCGATCTTGTCTAAAACTACATACTAGTGACCACGAATGAACACGAGTGACCACGAATGACCACGAGTGACCACGAATGACCACGAGTGACCACGAGTGACCACGAATGGACCACGAGTGACAAACATGACCACAAATGAAAAAAGATTGTTAAAATGAAAAAAAGTGAAGACAGAGATGCCATGAATGAATCAGATGAATAACTTAGAGAACTCAGTTTCTTGAGCCTTAATAAGATCTTTGAACTGTATTTATTTTATCCTAAACTAACAAGTATGGAAGTTAACGATGCCTGAGCAAGGCAAGTTTTATTTCTGGCGCACGTGATGTTCTCTTTTTTTTATTTTGTTGCTAAATTAACAGAGCGCAAATGATTCGCAAGTCAAGTCACCTTTAGAAATTTGTCGAGTCGTTATTTCAAATTTCTCTTCCTTGATACCTAGTTGTATTACAGCAATTTTTTTTTCAATTGTTTTTCATTAGAAATTTCACTCTTTTATTTACTTTTGTTTTCTTTCATACTTATAGTACTTTAAGTTATAAGTTATGAATATTTTAGCGGGTTTTCTTTTTCATCAGTGTCGGGTCAGATAGCAGTTGCCGTGGGGTTTTTGACCCAAGATGTGGAACATTACTGAATGGTTGAAACGGTGGTGTTGCTGATTTCCAGATAGCTTATGGCCTGTTTAATCAGATTAAACCAGTCAGAAATGTTAAAAAGTACACAACTTTGATGAAACAAGAATAATATACCAGGAAAATAAAAAAGGTGTAAAATTTCCGCACTTTTTGTAAAACATTTCCGTACTATTTCCCTTTTTTTCCGCACTCAGCCAGAAGTCCTGTAAGTAAAATGTGGCACGATCGAAATGTTAAAGTTATTCGGGCATTGCATGGCTCAGTCAGAACGGAAAAAAGGCATTTAAACTTATATGATGGCGAGATTTTGACCAAACATATAAACACGAGGTCTAGCACTAACCTACACAGCGGGTTTTATGCAGCAGCTTAGCTCAACTACAAGCAAACAGTTATCTGCGAAATGAAATCAAGGCATCCTGGAAGAAATTTTTAGGGACATGGAATAGCTACGGCAGGTATATAATCAGTATAACATCGAAAAACCTTACATTTCGTGTCAAATCACAAATAGCAACATTCAACCGTCGTATAAAGTCGAACCTTTTAACTCGCACACGAAACCAAGGTCGAGTCCAAACGATACCGTAACGCTTCTAGTGCCCACTCTACAACCCACCGTCCCTTGTACATGCCATTTAATCAACTAGAATTTTTTTTTCATTTTTTTCACTCGTGGTCATCTTTGTCACTCGTGGTCATCCATGGTCACTCGTGGTCACTCGTGGTCACTCGTGGTCATTCGTTGTTATCCGTGGTCATCTGTGGTCACTCGTGGTCATCCATGGTCATTCGTGGTCATCCGTGGTCATCCGTGGTCATCCGTGGTCATCCGTGGTCATCCATGGTCATCCGTGGTCATCCATGGTCATCCGTGGTCATTCGTGGTCAACCGTGGTCACTCGTGGTCATTCGTGGTCACTCGTATGTAGTTTTAGACAAGATCAATATCTATCCAGCCCGATTTTCAAAATAATTTGTACAGAATTCAAGGTCATGTCTTCCAATGAACTGCAACTATCTAAAATATAGAGACTAACCCCCCCAGCGGATGTTATTGAATTTATGTTCAGAAATTTATATCCTGAAATGCTAATGTTTTGGTGTTCTAACTTAGTTTCTGAAATTACAATAACTTCCGGTAACAATTTAAGAGAAACAAGAAAATCTTCAAAAAAATTAGAGTTTTTGAAAGACTTGGCATGTTAAAATGAATTAGAGAAAATTCACGTTTTTTTAGCTTCATAGAAGAGATTGCCGGATTGCTTGATTGAATTATTTAATACTTAGAGTTAGATATAATATCATCTGATAATTGTCCTTGGAAGTTTTCTTCATCGCCAAGGCTAATATAGATATCTTCGAATAGATCTTTAGATTCATCTTCCTTTAGTTCTAACTGGCTGTCTAAGTAAAAAAGAGGCAGTTCCGAAAAAGGAGAATTTGGTAATGGGATTGTTATACTCATTTAATTTATATCTGCCATGGCATAAAGTTAAAAAATAAATATTGAAATAAAATATGTATTTACGATCAGAGCCTTGCTTGAGAAATATTGATGGTGGATTCTTTCCTGATGGCAACTAAGAAATATAGTGCTCACTCTTGAACTTGACCAAATCTTTTTCTCAAAATCCATCCACGATGTTTTGAGTTATGTTGCTAACTAACTAACTTACAAGCAAACAATACCTGGTAAAAACATAACCTTCTTGACGGAAGTAATAAATTTTAATCTCAAAGCTGCTTTGGACTGTTGAGTTGTACCTTTTAAATTCATTCCATAAAAAAAATAAAAGTAGAGCTGTAAGTGTTGTTTAATATATTTGATAGCTTCAGAAGTGTTCTGCATGAGCTGATGAACAGAGTTATAATTAAAAGACTGAGCATTCCTCAGATAAAGATACTACTTTGTAAATTTTTGTACATTATCTTTCACAAGCATATTTTAGTTCATTAATGAACTTCTTTTACTTCGTTGTTTAGATTTCTTTAAATTTTATATCATTTGAACATTGATTTTATTGATCTCGGAGCCAGTGCAGAAACAAAGATCACATGCTATTTTGGCAAACTTTCACTTTTACTGTGACTAAATTACTCGTGTCGTTGATTTTATTATTTTAAAACAATTTTAGAATCTTGCTCATACTTGAACAATTTTTA
>JAOBRB020390112.1:0-10293 GCA_027575285.2 Zoanthus pulchellus | reverse complement strand
ATCAATTGAGCGATTCATAAAAGTCAATAAAAAGGTTGATAGAAAAGCGAGAAGCGGCAGTTTGTCCGTGGGAAAGGTTAGCGTGAGTAAATATGGCGTAATGTTTTAGCAAGATCACAAAATAAACAACCTTGCAAAAACAGAAATGCGAACGGTTGACAATGCGCGAACGCGCGAAAACATTTAAGAAAACAAGCGATCCTAAATATCTAAAACTATGTGGAATTCATTAAAGCTGAAAACTTGTATTCATTGTACCGGGTATAAGATCCATAACAACTCAATGAAATCAAAACCGTAACCGCATTTATGAATATAGCAATTTTATGTAATTATTTCCTGACAAAAAGACGTTACCATTGTAAGTGACAAAGTGTTGACATAAGATGGAATGTGCTGACATTTTGGAGTGGGGTCGGAGACTTTGAAATAACACCGGGAAAGTACACTTATAATCTCTTGTGGCAGCACTCATTACAGCAAGAACCTAAACTTCCAACCTTGCTATTATTGTAAACATCGACAAACAAAACGAAAAATAAACCGATTTTTTTTTTTATAATGAATGGTAATCGATTTCGTCAGTTTTTATCGTTCACTTCTTCTTAAAACAAGGATTTAGAATAGGTAAACAAAATTCTTTGCAGGAATGAATTAATACATACTTTTGATTCGTTATCGAAGGAAAACGAAAACTTTAAAATACAGCTAAATTGAAGTTCTCGTATCTTAGAAAGTGAGTCTACTAAGGCAAAGAAGCGATGTAAACGCTTTTTTCATAAGAATTTGTAGATCTTTCCGAGACTTATTGTTTTCAATTTGTAGTGACTTTTTCAGCCTCAACTTGTTCTTAATTTGTTCGTATTTCTGCGAGCGGTTTGAAATATTGAAATATATATAATACACTCTTTTTTTATAAGAACGACAAATTTTTCGACTGAGGCTGAACGTTCTTAAATATTTTTTGTGTATTAGCCTCAAATGTTTTTAAACATGTTCTTAAAACATCTTTACTAATTTTAGACAATATAAATAATACATGTACCGTACGTGGTACTTTTCTGTATACATTGATTTGTACATGTACTTTGTATTGATTCTCTTGCCAGTTTGTCTCAAGAACTATAACTGAGAACTGCAATTTGATAAATGAAAAACCTGTGATGTAAAATTGTTGTCTGCAAACATTAGTCGCGAAGCCCAAGCAAATATTTCAATAACACCGTGTGAATTATTTCATCATAAATAAATGTTCTTCAGCTTTTCTCAGCCTCAGCATGTTCTTAACATGTTCTTATTAAAACAGTTCTTATAAAGTAGAGTGTAGAAACAAAGATAAAAGGCATTGAAAAACAATGCTGCTCGTCTGAGAAATTTTTCAATTATTCTATGTGAATACGTGCATCATTTGGGACAACAGTAGATATACTAAATGTGAAACGGTGCTTCCATGTTTTTATTGTGCAGATTGCGATCGTAAATTACAAGATTCAGTAAAGTTTTAACAAGAAACATTTTCACTTTTTTCAACCTAAGATTTTTTATTTAAACTGTTCTTAATTTACAGCCAATCTGAGCCTAATTGTTCTGATGAAAAAAAAGCGTGAACGAGGTGTTTCTCAGTATGTTTGGATACTGGGCCAGAATATTTAAATTAACCATAGCAAGACCGGGGGGGGGAGCTCTGTCGTGGGTTTTTTTTGGTTCATTTGTTTGTAAGTTAGTTAGTTAGCAACATAACTCAAAAAGTCATGGAGGGATTTTGATGAAATTTTCAGATGTTGTCAGAAATGGGACAGGGAAGAACTGATGAGATTTTAAGCCTGGTTCTCATATGTCGTAAAAATCCCCGACGATCGGCGATTTTGGTGTTTCCAACCGTCCCAGATTTTTGCGATATATGTGAACATAACATAGCCAATATCCCAGACCGTCGGGGACAGACGGATACGAATCGGGAAAATAGAAAGCCTTCCTATTTTGCCGATGAATCGCGGATTATCCCAGAGTTATGCGACAGTTGCCGACAAATGAGAACATGAATTTCTCCATCGGCGACGTCGGGAAAACCATTCAGCTCAGTACCAAGCTCTCACGACCCTGGATAAACGGAGTTACCAGGCTCAAAAGATGCTCGAATCTTTCAGGACTCATCCTTATATATCTGAAAAAATATTCCCTGTCGAAGAGGCGTAATTCGGCAAACAGTGTGTGGAACTGTCCCATTTCTTCTCATTTTTATGAAAATTATCTGACCCAAAATCTTCTTTTTTTTCGCTTTGCAAGTCGCTTTAGGCGTTGTGGTGTGAAATGTTTGCTTTCACAAGCGCAAGAATGATTATAAAATGAGAACGGCGCAAATTTAACTTCTGTCTTGAGAAAACCATGTTTATTTACAAGTTTCAATTTGGCGCCCTTTCTTTCCCGTTTAAAATCGGCGATGCTTGCCGACCATCGGAAGAAGTCAAGGATACAATCGCCTTATCGGGAATATTTGGATTCGGCGACGATCGGGGATTTTCACGACATATGAGAACCAGGCTTAAGGGTGATCCGGATTCTGAATCACTTTGAATTTTTCGTTAACATTGCGATCACAAAATGCTTGGCGGAGGTCTGCGCACTCTGCTGGCTTTTCTAGTTTGATTCATATGTTCATTCCAATACAACGCAACAATAATTATGGGTTTCAGTTCTATACGACCGTTAAAAAACGTGAGACAGGTTACGACTCTAAGCTTCTTGATACACACTCCGACAAAGGGCTCCAGTGAAATTGTTTGTTTCACTACAGTGATAAATTAGTCATTTTGTAAAACTTTGAGTTTGACTGTATTCGATTTTAAACGGCACAATCTTCTTGTCCGGATACTTTATCATGCAACTGAGAGACAAAACAATCTTTTTCAGTTTAAGTTGTATATTATCAAAAATGGCGTCTCGTTAAGTGAAAAAAAATTCCTCAGAAACACAAACTGGAGTTTAGTTTTTCAACCCAGATTTTGTCACTCTGCCATGTTAGCCGGGCAATACGAAGAATAGTATTCAATCAGATGCGCGATTACATGACAAAATTTTAAACAAGCTTATAAGTACAAGGACAAAGCTCGAATGCAGAATCGAGAAATGACTTGATAAGAACAAAATGTCATTGTGTGATGTTTAACAAAATTTGTGGATGGTTGTGATTGGCAAGCTAGAAAAAGGATAAGAAAAACATTGTAACTAGGGAAAAAAATGAAAAATCTGAACACAAACAGAATTTCTTTAAAAGACAATTATCCGTTTGTTTTTAATATTCACTGATTCATTTCGTTTTCCATAATGTGGAACAACAAAACTAATCCTCGACGGTTTTCGAAAGTACTGAAAAACAAAATCAAATTGGAAGCAAATAATTAGTTTTTGATAAAATATTCACCTCAATAAAGCAACCGAAAATCACAAAAACATTCTAAGTATTCCAAACAGCCCATCCATTAGTTTGCGTTCTTCAAATTTTTTCACTATGACCAATACTCTATAAATCAACATAAATATTCGTAACTCTTTGTAACTGGGTTAACTAACTAATTTTAGTTTTTGTTTCTGATAAATTCAGCGTCATTAAAACCTGGCTTGTTTTTCTTTTTTGCAGCACTTTTTCATTATTCCATCGAGTTTGTAATTAAATTAAGAAATATTTAAAAACACATTTGATTGTGCATGGTTGAAACCGGTGCAAGTACTACCGAGGACTTTCAAAACTTATTCCCCTTAAGTCTAAGAAAATATCGACGTTTTACTAAAAATGATTATTTCTCGACCTTTTTAGTCTACCTGCATACTAAAACAATGGCCATTACTGGGAAAGAATAGTATTCAGATAAAAAAAATCTAAAAACTTTATCAGTATCTTATTATAAATCAGGTTTTTACGTCAACAGAAAAGAATGGTAGACTGGAATATTATGAATCGTTTATCGTTTCTAAAGAGAAAAATGCTTTCAATAATGCCAAGAAAATTGCCAAGAATTTTATTTGGGATTAGAATTAAAGCCAGAATATAACAATGAAACACAAAATGCACTGCATATTTTAACAACAAAAGATTTCTATAAGATTAATTTTAAGGATCGAAGCTAGCCCAAAAAATGAAGTTAGTTATGTTTCTAATATAAAAACCTGAATTAACAATGTTCAAATTGTTTTTGAGTAGAAATTATTTCCTCATCTATTGATGTTGTGCAGTTTTTTTTTCTGTTCAGGGGATATTTATAAATCTTGAATAACTCTGAGACGCTTGACGACTGTTGAAGACCATCATATGTTGACCTGGTATATATTTACAATTTTATTGTTAACTGGATGCCAAGACATCTAGATTGTTAGATTATAAATGCAATGCCCAGTAGAGAAAATCGCTCCAAAAACTTTAAATATATCAAAAACTTATACTTTTATTTCCGTTTCGCGTGTGCGTACCAGCAGTTTTCGAGCTTAGTTTAAATTTGCTAAATCTTTTTAATTTTATGCAGTTTAGACTTATAATTACTGGGCTATATTCAGGAAACTTTCAAATCAATTCGTTTGGAAACGAAATTACTGACCGATATACACAATCTCGATAAGCTTAACTTTGGAAGAAAAAATCATCGCAAAGTATAAAATCTTTTCAGTGTTTGAGTTTTTCCAGCCTTGCCAACAGCCAAACAGGTCGATTGTCACAGGAAATCTTTTAGTGATATATATAAAAAGTGATTTGATTTATTCCAAAAATTAACATGTTAGATTTTATGGTCAACATATACAACAGATCACTATTTTCATACAGTATGGTTTGAATAATCGTATAATAATTGAAAACATTTCTCAAGGAAAACAAAAAACAAACCTGAAAGTTTGACAAGCATGCGAAAGTCACCTCAAACAATAACAGTTACAATAAACGAATATTTATAGACCGATAACTTATATTATATTTACATTTAAAGCTAAGAGGCAATATCAAAAAGATTTAAATGAAAGGCAAATCCATACTGGACAAAGGGAAGCTGATTTCACAAGACCTTGAATTAGCAAGGTCAGTACAAAGAGAGAACTTAAACTTTTTATGATGAAAGTTGCCCTTTCTATTTCCAAATATTTGCTTTGAGTTTCTTTACCTCACAGCCTGGCGATTTTTAAAAAAATTTTTTGGGAACTTCATATTCCTAATTTCATATGAACCCAATAGTAAGCCTAATCTTTTGGTTCGAGCAATCGATTAATTTCGATTGATCAACTAGTCTGTCATCGACTTCTTGAGTGGCTCTTGAGAAAGCATTAATCACTCCCCCGCTTAACAAGTAATTATGGCGCGCGGTTTTTGCAGAGACAAAAACGTGATTTGAATTTTGAGC
The DNA here is from genome assembly GCA_027575285.2 of Zoanthus pulchellus. Taxonomy (NCBI): domain Eukaryota; kingdom Metazoa; phylum Cnidaria; class Anthozoa; order Zoantharia; family Zoanthidae; genus Zoanthus; species Zoanthus pulchellus. The sequence continues at coordinate 4,912 of JAOBRB020390112.1, read as the reverse complement.
TTAAAAACCTTACGTCTGTAAAAGACCAAAATATAAACTCGTTCGTCAAAGGCTTTCTTTTGAAACCAATGACCCATAGCTCCGACTTCGTTTTTAATCAATTAAGAGACGATCACACCCTCTCAGAATGCGTTAACTGCCCACATTCAGACTTTTCAAAAATTAACTTATCTCAGCGACTGATCAAATAAAAACCTCATTTTGAGTGTAATTTATCTATAATTTTGTTTGAACCATATAATTTGCTAATGGAATTCTTTCGGACATCAGAATTATCATTTTGTTGTTATGGCCTTGAAGAAAAAACCTTTAGCACTCCGGTGCAATGTCGTCATAAAACTTAGCAATTTAAAAGTCTAATTAGTAATTTATTTTAAACCAGCTCGTGAAAATTGTCCAGGTGGTTAATTACAATAAATGAAATCCAGCCAGTATGGTGAATGATGGAAAATCACTGATTGTATCATGTTCATTCTTGCCTCGATAATAAAATTAGAAATATTCCAATTTCGGCTTTTGGCGCAATTGTTTATACGATTCTGCTGTTCTGTACACAATCTGTTGACGCAAGTACTTCAGTTTCCTCCCAGATTCCGTTCTTTGTTAAAGTTGAAGTTGGCCTGTCTAATTTTTCCCATTATGGAACACTGATGGCAATTAAGTCGGTTATTATTCAAGAAATTATTTGAAACAACACTGAGATTCGCCATGATTTCATAGGCTATTGATAAACTATTAAAAGCTTCTGAGAAACAGTGAAATAAACTTACAGTTCTCGTAAGTTAGTCATTCCCTGGAAGGCATTCTGTTGGAGAGTAGAAATTTTGTTTCTTGCTAACACCCTAAAAGAGAAAGTAATCTATGCTAATAGAAAGAACGAATAATTCAGTAAATTCACAACACAGGTCGAAATGTTATTTTCCTTGAGCAACTCAGCAATTTCACGGCTCCACAAGCAAAACGATAAAGGGCGAACGCCGCAAGCGATAAAAATACATTTTGAGAACAAACCATTGACTTGGAAAGTATATGACAACAAGAATGACTAGATTTTGATGTTACAGTTCCCTGTTTTGAAACAGTTTATACACTAAAGTATTTGGGAAAATAGTACAAATAAGCGCAATGTATTTATATGTCTGTTATTGTTTTCTCTTAGTATTGTCATTTCAGTAACTACAAAAACGACTTTGAGCATTAATTGAAATTGAAATCAAAGTAAAAGACAAAGAGTTTAGTTTTCATAGTATACAGTCAGTTCTTGCCTTACGATCGTCTAATTTATATATTCCAAAATACTTCTAGGACTATCCAGTTTTAAATAACTTTTCAAATGTTTGTTGAAGGACCATTAGTGAATGCATTCCGGCTATTTCATTGAGTGTTCTATCGCTTTATGACAGACCAATAGTCCGTGACGAGGGCTTATATCGGCTTATGAACAGTCCACCATTTGTAATGAAAGCAACCATCAGACACTTGTTTTGCAACTATACTACATCTGCAATCCTACACCTAATATACTCGGGCAATGCTATGAACATTTCCTCATGGTTTAGTGAAAATGGCAACCTAACGGATAACAAAATCACATACAAATCTTTCATTTATCAAAACTTTTTATTCAAATTGCTGATTCGCGTGCGAGTCTAAATCAGTGCGCTCAAAGCGATTTCTTTTTACTGTCTTTACAAAGCACAAATAGAAAACACACTAACATAAAACATTAACAAAAGGTTAAGAAATGTACAACTCACAGTTTGTTTGTGTCGAGAGGAATGCCGCTGGGAACTGAGATTAAACCTTTTGAATAGCAAATAACTTCTTTAAGTCCATTTCGGCTGTTGCAAACACAACTTGAAGGACAAGTCAAACTATAGTGCACTATTCCTAATACAGCTATTGAGAAAACTGTCCATGTTTTCGTTGATACTAGCATCCCTAAACTTTTGTTACCGTCCGTTTGCTTTGTTGCTACTCATATGAGATTCGCATAATTCACACTTATATTAACAGCGGTTTTCCAACACCAAACGCGCTAAACGTCTTCCAAATATTAGCATACGCATGCGTAAATGTATTGTCATTAACCGGAAAACCCTTTTGAACGCTTTAGATTTTCAACTCTTACAAATTAAAAGTTGTTTAAAATCAGAAATTCAGGCTCTACGGAAATTCTTTCCATATTCTATGAAAATATGCAGTGTCTTAATACATTTTCTTGACAAAGGTTTTCGTCTGTTCAACTGAAAATTTTTTGTTTTCTTTCAACAGACGACTATTCTGAATTTTCACATTCCAAACAAAACTCAAAATAAAATATTAAAATATTGTGTTTTAAAATTGCCTACAATGCTTGAACGGTTTTGACATTTTTTATAAAAATTAATATGAGCACTGTCTCAGACCTCGAGGGGTTAACTATGAGAATATGCAGTGTCTTATACATTTCTTTGTCAAAGATTGTCGTCTGTTCAACTGAAAATTTTTTGTTTTCTTTCAACAGAAACTATTCTAATTTTCACATGCAAAACAAAACTCAAAATAAAATATTAATATATTGTGTTAATTGCCTACAATTTTTGGATGGTTTTGACATTTTTTATAATTATGAGCATTGTCTCAGACCGCAGCGGACAAAACTCGAGGGGTTTCTTCATCAAAGATCCATTGACAGATAAAACTAAGAGAGTCATAAACAATTTTAGTTGTTTCATGTGAAAGCTTAGTTTTAAATTGATCATGGTTCGAATCATATTTCTGATGTTGAGGCAAAGTTTTATCTTCTAAACTTAGGTCTGAAATTAAATTCAGGAAGAAAATATAATCGTCTAAGAGGAAATGTTTAATTTGTGTTGGTCGAGTAGCGTCATTATGTCTTCCGTGTTTGTAAGTCTGATAATTGAGCGATTCCTCACAAGTTTTAGAGCTGTGATAAACTAATAATATGATATAATAAAGTGTTTTACAGAGTTCTTAATAGAGTTAAAAGCTTGTATTGTAAATATATAGATGTTATTCGGGCGAGGAATGATCTAGATTTCTAAGGTTTTATGAAAAATGTATTGACGTCATTACGCTGATCATTGATGCAAAGCTACAGCAATTGATTATCAATTTACGAAGTGAGAAATGAACATTTTTCTCTGTGACGTTTACTGTTGGTTGAAACATTCAGATTTTGTAACATAAAAGTAGAAAAATTACAATTTCCTGCCACATCTAAATATAAGCAGTTTCGACAAAGATATTGAGAAAGTAGCGGTTTGATTGTTGCATCCTTTACTAAAAGCGTGGGATCTAAAACATATATTTTCGTAATCTGTAACTAGTTAACGATTCATGAAGATTATAAGACGTCTCTAAATTGCTTAATTACCAAATTATGTGATTGAAAACTTCAAAAATAACAAATGTGATAAGTAGGCGTCGATGAGTCGCACAACCTCGCGAAGCAAACAGGTGTTTTAGAGTCATTCCTAAACTTAGTCTGTTAACTGGTATTTGTTTTACTGCTTCTCTCTAAAACCTTTCTTTATCGCATGTTGAGCGTTTACTAACCATTTTACTGAAATATTCTAAGGCCGTTTTCAATTTAAGAACAACAATTCTATCTTTTCCGTTCCATTTGCGCGACACGTGCAGTTATGTTGCATCATTGATATTGTTTTGGCTACAGTCTGTACATTGTATATATTGCTAACATTTTAAAAGAATTTCTTTCTCAATTTCGTTAGAAAATTATTTAGGTTATTAAAAATAAAGATATCCAATATAGCAAATACATATTCGTTATTCAACAGATTTATTGTACCTCTCTAATGCCACTTGGCAAAACATTTTCATCTAAACTTTCACTGCCTGATAATCACGAATATCATGCAATCTAATGCGATAACAACCAAACGATCGGAAGTCATGCATAAATTAGTTAAATATTGTCGGTGTAAACTAATGATTAATTGCAGGTTACCAAAACAGAACCCGCTACCTCAGTAGTTTTGATATGCTCAACGGCATACCTTGATTTGTCAGGTACTTCACGGCATAAATTATGAATTCTCAATGATTACTGGTATACTCAAGTACCTTAACCCTAGTTCATCTCTAGCATCTAAGGACATGGAGGGGGTTGCACTAGCACGTGCCAGCCATGATTATTGGGAAGATCATACGTGAAATACCTAGGTTGTTTTCAAAAGATCTTAATTCTAGTGTAACACAGGCATGGCATCAGTAGTATGTTTGAATTATCGTCATCAAGCGACTAGCTTCCCATTGGAGATTTCTAGCGCAGGTGGGAACTCATCCTAAGGGAGGGTTGGAAGGGGAAATAGGAGTGTCTCCAATCTGTAAGCTCTGACGTTGTTTATGATATTTGGGCTATGCTAAACCACGAAACAGCGAAACAACCTATATTTTCTAAGGCCAAAATAGCAAAACAACATGCTCTTGGTATCTTTCACTCATTTGAGACTGGTTGATTGGTCGAGATTCCTGTTCGCCATCTTGAAATTTCATAATTACATTTCCCGTAACGAAACTACAACCATATTTGGTAAAACTTTCCATTTAAGGAAGTTGTTTTATCATCATAACCTCCGACAAACAACATATGAATTAGACATTTTACTTTGTTATCCTTATTTCATTCCACTGCAATCCAGTCCATTCCTCATTTCCACTGTGAATGTACCTTCTTGATCTAATGTACAATTTGTCCAAGTTTGATACAATATTGCACATTTAACTTTGGTGTTCCTATTTTATTCCACTCCGCTGTGAATGTCCCCCCCAACTTTGCCAAAGTTTGGTACAATATCAAATTAGACAATAGTATCCTTATTTCAGTCCACTTCATTCCAGTCTATTCTGGATTTCCACTATGAATGTAATCCCTTGCCGTACTGGG
>JAOBRB020390036.1:0-10293 GCA_027575285.2 Zoanthus pulchellus | reverse complement strand
GAAGCTCAATTGCGACCACGGTATCAAACATTTTCTTAAGAGTTTTCTTCATTTCAACAACTAGTTATGCTATGAATTGCATAACCTACGTCATATCACACCGCTGAGAAGCTCACTTGCGACCACGGTATCAAACATTTTCTTAAGAGTTTTCTTCATTTCAACAACTAGTTATGCTATGAATATTGTAACCTAAGTCATATCACACCGCTGACAAGCTCAGTTTTGACCACGGTATCAAACATTTTGTTAAGAGTTTTCTTCGTTTCAACATTTAATTTCTCGATGTGATTAATTTGAATAAATAACTTCACAGAGTTAATCCACTATACAAATAGATTCGAAAAAATAGATTCGTTTTACCATTCAGTTCTCTTTTAAAGGACAAAGTTATTACATTGGAGATATTCCCAATGTTGATAGTTTGTCTGTTAAGAATTAAAAGAAATCTTGGATTCAACTTGTCATTAATATTGAATGCACTTTTCGTTTGCTCTACTTTCAAGAAAAACGTTCTCCATTGCTCATTTAGCCTTAGTGGTTATTTGAACTAGCCAACACCATCCTTTTTCAACCCCACAGTACTTGTTTATTTCTGTTATATCGAGGAGAATAATAATAAAGGATGTGATGCTGTGGAGCTTAGTGATAATGGCCTGCTATCGTGTTTTATTCCAGTTAAACCAAGCTTCGGATGAGAACTGGGATGTTTCTGGGGAAAAGAAAGTTTGGGTTTGTGAAAGCAGCAGGTAACAAAACATTGTTTGAACTTTTATTCTTGAATTACTTTTCTTGGCTCTGTATTTTACCAGCAGTGAGATTTTCATCTGTAAGTTGTCATTAGATGTATTCTTGTAAGTAAAAAGTTTTACTTACGGGACAGAAATGACTGGAACTTACAGGAATTCAATACTTGGTTGCATGTGCTAAACCTGTCTTAAAATTGATTTTAGCTCGCACATTAACTTTGCTACAGAATATTAAGATCGCAATCAACTAACAGACAATCTAGAGTACAATGCCTAAATGGTTTGTTTTGAAACGCTATATGGATCATGGAAAATCCAAAAAGTAGCCAATAAAACCCCGTAAATTTTAATTTCTTATGAAAAAAGTAATCATTTCTTTTTAGACTTTGGTTATCAGCATTTTTTCCATCAGTTGAAAGTTAACATAAGTTTAACCAAGATGATTTGAGGAACTTTTTGATTGATTGAAAGTGTTCAGCATAACTTATCACATTGTACATAACTTTATTTCCACTAAAATCTGATTGGCAGCAAATGGGGGTCGGTACGTAGTAGTTTAGAAAGTCTTTTTAATTGGATAAAAACACAGAAGAATCGCAATACACAATAAACCTTACCCCAACCATACAATGCAACTCCGTATTAACGAGAACCAATAAAATTAGAGCTTTAGAGGAGTACGTCCTTACTCGCAAATGGCTGAATTAGTGGCAGAAATATTACAAAACTACTTAGTTTTTCCTCAGAAAAGGAAAACGTCGATTTGTACGTATATGGTTATTAATCTATAAACTACTCGTTGTTTGACAGCAGATTGTTGTTTACAGGTCCTACTCAACAATAGCTAAATATGCTCAGTATCAAGCCAACACGTTCCAGGACTCCTTGAGGGTACATATAATATTTTCCATTGTACATATATTTTACTTGGAAATTACTATAATTCCATAATACTATAAATAGTGCCTGCTATCATTCTGATAGTGGAAATAAACCCTACGGAAACATGTTGAACGTTAAGGTATTGAAAATTTTTTAATCACTTTAAAAGTTTTAGTACATTTTCTAATATTTAGGTCTACTTCTTTATAAGTTGCAGTTCTCTTGCTAGTTTTGATAGCATGCGTGAGTTATTTTCCTGTTATACATCTTTTACTAAATTGCAAGAGTTCAAGTTCAGCTTTTAGACTGTTTTATAAGGACTATGCTTCACCTTTTAATAGCTAAAACTTTCCTTTAAGGATGAGCGCAACAGGCAGGCAGGAATGTCACAGTCAGATAGTGACTCTTCATCAAGCTCAAAGAGGTAAAGCCCGATAAACAAATTTAACCTAACAATTTTCATTTTGCAGTGTTTTATTTAGCAGTATTTCATTTGCATCGTTCTGTATCTGTTTTACAGCACTATCAAGAAGGGCAACAAAAAGTTCAAGTTAATTAAGTTTGGAACAAATGTTGATCTATCTGATGAAAGAAAGTAAGTGGCTTGTAAACGACATTGTTATTGTCTTCATTTTGTACTATCGATGAAAACTCGACTGACCCTGTATCTGTATTCTATTGTGATTTACAGATGGAAGGTGCAACTTCAGGAACTCACAAAACTGCCTCCGTTCAGCAGAGTGAGTAATCAACTTATCGGAGACTTTCAATTCTTTAAGACCTGACTTTTTTTCCAGATTTTTCTTTGTGATTCGTAGTTGGTAAGATCTAAACTGAAAATAATCTCTACTACTTCACTATAGCAGATTTGTGGATATCTTTGAATTTTGGGAACTTTTGTTCCAAGCCTGGAATTCTTTAAAAACAAGGGTTACTATGGCAGAGACCCGGAAAAATCCTTTAATGCTACGTTTGCAATCCACTCCGATCGTAAATTACGTTCGAACAGGCCTCGATTCTCGTAATCAAGTATCTTTTTGCCATTTCGTTGTTTCATTAACATTGTAACAAATTTTTGAGGACTATCATTTAGTTTAATGAATTAAATGAGAATAATATATGTTTTCTGCACTTTTTCTGTCGTTTCATGAAACGTTGGTGGGCGTGTGTCAAAAAGGAAAAAAATTGTTGTTTTGGTGTTGGAATTGATTTTATCTTAATGTATGTCTCTTATATCGAAACCTTGAAAACTTGCAGTACACCAGGCAATTACCTTGAAAACTAATTGAATTTTATCTTGAGCAAAGGGGAAGAACAGAACCTTAATTTGTGTTTCTAAAACAGGTTGTCGCTCCCGGAAACATGTTAAGCCATGTTGGGCACACAGTTTTAGGAATGAACTCTGTTCAGTTGTACATGAAGATACCAGGATGTAGAACGCCAGGTAAACGTGTCATACATTGTCTTCATTTGTGGTCATTTTGAATGATGATAATAATAAGTAATAGTTCTTGCTTTTTTATTTTATTTTATTAGTATTTGTGTTTTGTGTTTGTATATATTATTTATTATAATGATCGTCCTGTTTGTATAATTACTAGAGACTCTATTAATGTGACTGCGCGATGCAGTTAATACGATCATTGTGTTCATGATACACTAGTGTCATTCTGTGATTGTGCGATACAATCCGTGTATCATAACCCAATATAGTGACCATGCTCACCATACGAGTTCTCGTGGGTCTCTGGTAGAGTGTCCGTCTAGTATTACGGAAGGTCGTAGGTTCGATTCCCGTGTGGAGCTAATATTTTTTTCTGAATTCTTTGTCTCCGCATGTGTTTGTATATCTTATTTGTGTTTTTGTTTGTGATATTGTTCGTTGTATTGTTGTATTTGATGCATTCCCTTCAGCAAATAGCTCCAGTCCAATACGTCATTCTAAAAATTCTTTTTCACTGCGATGTTAAATTTATCCTTTGTAAAACTGTTTCAGTCTGTAGAAACACCGATTCAGTATTTTATGTTTTACATGTATTACTGTCTTCAAAACTGATTATTTATCTCTCATTCACTTCACCAAATGTCTAAAAAAAATTTTCTCTACGTTGTCAAGTAAAACTGTTTCAGTCTGTAGATACACCGATTATGCATACCATTTATGGTTATTTGAAAGGAAGTTTGATCTCTTGTAGGTCATCAGGAAAACATCAACTTTTGTTCAGTGAATATCAATATTGGTCCTGGCGATTGTGAATGGTTTGCGACCCCGTATGAATACTGGGGAGTGCTAGCTAACATGTGTGAGAAGTAAGTCAGCACCTTCACAGTCTTGTTTTGTCGACAGTTAAGGCACGAACACACGATGCAAAATTTTATGCAACATTGCACGCAACAAAGTTTTTAGAGATGGACACATGGTGCAACAAAATTATACAGCATTGTTCATGATAGTAAGCGTGCTTACCCAGCAAAACAATAATCAGAATGGCGTTAAGCATGAAATTCTTTAAGAAGAAAACTTGTTGTGTACAATGTTGAATGTAACAAAACTCGTGGTTGGACAGACGCTGTAACAACCCTGTTGTGTGGTATGTTGCATGAATTGTTGCATGGTTTGTTAGTGCTCTAACAGTGTTTAAATGATATTTGCCAGATTCTAAATACTGATCCACTGTCAAATTGGTTTGCAGAAACAACGTAAACTTCCTGACAGGTATGTGGTTTTTTCCTAATTCCTGTCTTTTTCTCTTTCTAAATTTACATCAATCCCTGGATATGTCAGTTTTTGACTTTTATCATTTCTACTGCTCATACCTTAAGGAACAAACTTAATTATACTGATAAACGTTGTTTTTTTTACTTTACTCTCTCTTAAGGAATGTTTTTTTTAAAAAAAATTACATTTTTGAGGCAAAATGTATATGAAATAAAAAATATCGTGTGTATTTTTATGTGTTAGTTAAAAAGACCTATTTCGAACTGGAAGAATGCTATTGAAATGTTTTGATATCACATTTAGTTCTCGAAATATTCATGTTTGAATATTTAGTGAGATGACGTCATAAGTTGTGTGTTCCCGATTTTGTTAATACTAAAAGTAATGCCTTTTGACAGGCTGATTACAATTAATTAAACGGTACATTAAACGGCGTGTTGTCTTTCATAATCAATCTGCGAAGTCTAGTCAGGGAACTACAGAATATGTTGGTATTTCTTAGGGTCGTGGTGGCCTGTGCTTGAAGATTTATATGAAGAGCGTGTACCAGTTTATAGATTTATACAAAGACCAGGGGATATGGTCTGGATAAATGGCGGCGTACCACATTGGGTACAGGCTTTGGTAAGAGTGTTTAATCTTTTTACTTATTATTACAAGGTTTTAAGTATTTTTTTATAATGTAAACCATTGTGATAATTAAAAGTGATTCTATATGTTAGTAATGATATACTTAAAATATTATAATGTAGATAGTGATGGACGTGGTTGTGACGATGATGAGGATGATGATGAGGATGAGGGTGATGAGGATGAGGATGAGGATGAGGGTGATGAGGATGAGGATGAGGGTGATGAGGATGAGGGTGAGGATGAGGGTGATGAGGATGAGGATGAGGATGAGGATGAGGGTGATGAGGATGAGGATGATAAGGATGAGGATGATGAGGCTGATGAGGGTGAGGCTGATGAGGATGAGGGTGATGAGGATGAGGATGAGGGTGATGAGGATGAGGGTGATGAGGATGAGGATGAGGGTGAGGGTGATGAGGATGAGGATGATAAGGATGAGGATGATGAGGGTGAGGGTGATGAGGATGAGGGTGATGAGGATGAGGATGAGGGTGATGAGGATGATAAGGATGAGGAGGATGAGGATGAGGATGATGATGATGAGGATGAGGATGAGAATGATGAAGGTGATGAGGATGAGGATGATGAGGATGAGGATGAGGGTGATGAGGATGAGAATGAGGATGATGAGGATAAAGATGATGATGATAGAAGTGATAATCATGTTATGAGAATATTTACAAATACAGTTATTTATAGTTTCTTTGGTTTTGGATTTTTAATATAATACTCTTCAGGAATTAGCATGGTTGACTAATTGTGGAATATCATCTGAAAAATTTAAATCCAACAATAAAAAACAATGGCCTGTAAGCCTCGAGAATCTTTAAACTATTTTGATTTTAAACTATAATATACTGATATTCTTTGACATGGTTATTAATTATATAAAGTCTTGAATATGATTTTATGTTAAAAATATATTCGTTTTTTTATCTAAAACTTAAATTAGGTAAGATGGCAGTGTTTTTTTCAGTTACTTAAACTGTCAGGTCGACATGATTCATAGAACATATAGGTTAATCTTGATCTTCCTTTTTGTACCTGAACAACTTATGGAACAGTCAATGGATATTTATAATTTTCTGCGCAACCAAGATTCCAGTCCTCTCCAAAATGTTTGTTGTTTTTCCCGTTTTCGTGCCGACTTTGTCTAAATGTTAACGAATCTATTTTTTGTATTAAATACTCGATAAAAACGTTCTATAATGTCGTGTCTTTTGTTAAAATAAAAGGTTTCAATGGTGATGATATTCGTGAACTTGCATTTACACTTTGTTTCAACCAGTAATTAGTAGAAGTTTTTAAAATATCAAATCAATCAGAATGTTGCAGGTATCTATCTATTCATAGTTACAAGGTTACTATTCAATCCTCTTTACTTTAAGCTTAATTCTCTTTGTAGGGTTGGTGTAACAACATTGCTTGGAACGTAGGACCATTAACAGGTAGATATCCTTTGAATGAAGGTTATTGGTCGTAATATAATACAAATCCTTAATCGCTAGTATTTGTAAGGAATATAGGGACGCTCACAGGTAGATATTGTGTGATGTAAGGACATCTGGATTGTTATTTTACACGTTCTTCATTGTCAGTATTCCTGGGGAATATAAAGACCACTTACAGGTAGATATCGTTGATGTAACGATATTGCGATTGCAATCGTCATTGCTAGTATTTCTAAGCAACATAAAAACCATTCACAGGTAGATATCTTTTGATGTAAGGATATTGGGATTAATAAATTAACTGTTTATTCTTTTGTCTTACGATAAGTCACTAAGTATTTTTCGCGACGTTTCGACTGCTTACTGCTAGCCTTCTTCAGGCGATATTGGATTGTAATTTTCATTGCTAGTATTTTAAGGAATATAAAGACCACTCACGGGTACTGTAGATATCTTTTGATGTAAGGATATTGGGATTGTAATCTTCATTGCTAATATTCCTACAGCATTTAAATGACAATGTTTAAAACTACTGATATTCTAAGGAATATAGAACCATTCACAGGTAGATATTGCTTGAATGAGAATAATTAAGAATATCGGGTTCTTGTTAAATGTACTAACTCTTGTCACTTATTCAATAGAATACATGTACAATATTGCAGTTGAACGTTATGAGTGGAACAAACTGCAGAGTAAGTTGACGTCTTTGATATTTATAATAAGATAAGTATTACTGAGACAAAGGCTGATGGTGTGGACCACAGTTTTATTATGTAGCTGTAATTATTTATTGGCTTTCGTTCATCTCTGTATATCAGTGGTAACTAAAACCCGCTGTATTTCTTTGAAGGTGAAAAGTCGATCATTGGTGTTATTCATTTAACCTGGAACCTTGCACGAAATATCAGAATTACTGAAAGGAGACTCTACGAGCACATTAAGTAAGTTGAGTGTTACAGCCTATGGTAAATAACAAAACCGGAAGTAAATCGTGATTCAGTGAGATTTCAGAGGTCCACAAAACACAAGTTTGGATAATAACTTTTTTTTTCTTCATTGATAGCTGATATATAATAAAACACTTATTGAACTTAACCTCGGGAAAGCAGTATGTGTTGTGATCTCTCGAGGCCCAGGTTGCGGCGTCAGTTCTTGACTACCGTATGAGGGAACTGGGGTATCTATAAATGACGCTAACATTTAGATGCACTCTACACCTTGAAATCTAAATTGTCTCCAAATTAATATAAAGATTTGTTTCATTGGAATTAGGTTGGTATTGAAAAGGACTTTGAAGTATTGTCAAGTTACTGTAGAAAACCTCCGGCGTGCAGGCATTGAAGTAATATGGCATGGAAAGCGAAATAATGAGCCCGTTCATTATTGTTCATCGTGTGATGTAAGAAATTTTTCTGATAATTGATTTTGAACAATAATTATCCTATGGGGGAGAGGGTGTCTGTATATTTGTTTTAGTTGACATTCATATATAAGAGAGCAGTGTTTGGTGCAAAACGAATAGATAAAAAGAGTACAAAGGGCCTTAATGAGATGTTGGGATTGAAGGAAACAGTGGTTCAGGTATCAGAGGAAGTGGAATGAGATGGTACAGGCATGTGTTGAGGAGGGATGGTGAGATGCTTTGAGAAAAGCGTTGGAGTTTGAAGAAGGGAAGGGAAGAGGAAGCGATAATAACTAAAGAAGACGTGGAAGACAAAGGGAAGAAGAGCAAGAATATTGGTTTTGAGAAAAAAGCTGCTATGAATGGAGCCAGATGAGAGTGGGAGTTGGAGAGTTTGCTGTTAGAGTGGGGTAAATCCGGACACGCCCGTTTATGGGAATAAACTCATATCAAAATTGGATTGATTGAATGAATGAATGATTAAATGATTGAATGATTGATTGATTGATTGATTGATTGATTAATAGGTTAACATAACACCTTTTTTCACAGATCGAAGTGTTCAACTACTTGTTTGTGACAAACAACAAGAAACATTTGGTTCATTGTCAAGACTGTGCAAGAAAGACGAGTAGTGTTTTGGAAGGTTTTATTGTTTTAAACCAAGTAGGTATATTGAAGTTAAAAACTGTGGTTTTGCAATTGGTTTAACGAAAAGATATTACCATTGAAAATGTTATGTGCTTCTCTTTTGCAGTACAAAGTTAAAGACCTTCTTGAAGTGTACAACAATTTCAGGCTGTTTAACCACGGTAAGGACTAATTATTATAAGGAGAGGTATCTTTTCTCAGCATTATAACAAAGCTTGGATGAGCATTGAGACTAATGGGGTTGGTGTTCTAGGAAAATTGCCACTAAAGGCTTTAAGACTCTAAGCTTATCATTGAAACATCATTTTAATACTTGTTGTTTCAGCTGTAATTTAGGCGCTGCAACTATAAATTAAATATGGCATTTGATCACTTATGACCAAAGTTTGTTTTCATAGAGAAATCGAAATAATGTATCTAACTATCAAACGTGCAAATGCCCTGCTTCACCTCGGCACGGCCCCAGTCCGTCCATCTTGAAGGATAATGGAACTATTTATATTTACTCACAGAATATGGTTTAGAGAGATCTAGTAATTTTAGCATCACTCAACTAGTAACACACATAGAATGGTAATAACTTTATTCGTTTTTGAGTTATCGAGAGTTGCTGTATCAAAGCGATTTCTAATTCTGTGTATGAAGAAAACCAAAGTTAATGGTCGCCTCAATGGCTTTTAACTGATTATTCAAAAGCTAGTTAGCTAAATCCTTTACGAGCCTCGTGGCCCATGGAGCCGGCGCTTATCTCCGGTTTCTGTAGTGTTAAGCAGATAAGAGTCTATGACTCCCCCTGGACGGGACACTAATCCATCGCAGGTTAGCTCCCATTAGACGCTGATACTCATTTACCTACCCCGGGAGGATGGAAAGCTGAGTTAGCTTAGGCGCAAAAAAAGGTCACACAAATATTCGAATCTCGGCAGACTGCCAGCATCGAACTGGGGACCTTGTGACTGCAAAGCAGAGATGTTACCAACTGCGCCAGCTATGGGGTGGTCTATTTATTACCCTTTCTCGTAGCCATGCAGAGATGTTACCAACTGCGCCAGCTATGGGGTGGTCTATTTATTACCCTTTCTCGTAGCCTTGCAGAGATGTTACCAACTGCGCCAGCTATGGGGTGGTCTATTTATTACCCTTTCTCGTAGCCTTGCAGATGCTGAATTGCCAATGATGCAACTCAAAGAGGTCAAACCAAAGAAGGCTCTCGGCCCCAGAGCACAGTCCAAGCATCCATGCAGCACCACAGCCAGATTTAATAAGCTGGGAGTCGATTTTGATTAGGGAGGAAAACCAGAATACTCAGAGAAAAACCCTCGGAGTCAGATTGAAATCGACAAATGTTAGCCCACATGCAGAGTACGGGAGTCGATCATGGGTTGTAGAGGTGGGAGGCACTAGTGGTGACCGCTTGGCCAATCTAATTCCCCTGAATCGGTCTTGTTTCACTGTCATTTACGATAGATTAAGGGATATTGCCCTCTACCAATGTGGCCATAATGGTCTTTGTATTGGCACATATACTTGACTTGTTTCACATTCCACAACCATTTCTCTTCCAGTTGAAGGAAAAGTATTTAGAGATTTTCGAAAATAGACTTTTAGTAGAGTAGCCAGTCAGAATTAACAATAGTTATGTAATGCTTCGAAGGCATTAATACTAATAATATCTCGAAATGTAAAGGATCGTTTGTTAAATAGAAGGCTTTCGACTAAAAGGGACCCTTTGTTATAAAACGTGAGAAGTTTTTACACGTTGACGTAGCTTAACTAAACCATTTTTCCCCGCAGGTGTACAAA
>JAOBRB020389953.1:0-10295 GCA_027575285.2 Zoanthus pulchellus | reverse complement strand
ACAAGAGCTCGCCCCTACAATAATTTAAGTAAACGATGTGACTTATGTCTTGCAGAAAAACTTTATATTATCAAACATAGCAACAACAATCTCCTGAACAAACGAAAAATGAAAATCCTCCCGAAAAAGAAGAGAACAAAAAGCACCGAAATTTAGCGTACTCAACGTTTGCGTTCTAACCAGAGTCACAGTGGTTGCAGGCGGTCAGACTCTGTGGTTGAAAAAATGCTAATTACAAAAAAGTTGATCTGGTTTTAATTTTGAAGTATTCGATGCTTAAGTAATAATTTAAGTTTTTTTTTGTCTCACGACAAGTCACCTAGATATAGTTTTGATGGTGAAGTATTTTTCTTATTTCATCCCCCACCACAGTAGGATTAAGACCCGTTTATATGATTAACAGTTGTGCAGTGTAAGTGGAGACTGGTAAAAAATCTTGGTTCATGCCATGCAAGTAAAACCGCAACAAATGTTCCAACCTAAGTTACCCGTGCTCTCCATTGCAAGACTATTGTACACACCGAACGCATTCCCATTACATTATTTTGAACGTCATTGAAATCTCCGTAGCATAATGCGAAAACAACATAAAAATCACTGGCCGTTTATGAAAAATAAAATTATAAACAAGTGAATAGGGTGTACTTAAAATTGTTGATAAAAACTGCATGAGAAATCGAATGACATGCCCTGGCATGTTATTAAAATGATATCTGATAGCAAAGTAAAAACAATATTTATCACAAACATTTTATATTTTATTTGTATTTCACACAAACTATTTCCTACAGAATGCAGAAAAGTATTAACTGGCACAAGATACCTATTTACCGCAAAATCCGCCTGAAAAATTACCAAAAATTGTACTGAAAATGATATTTTCAACAACTAAGGTCAAATCATTCCAAACTTCAAACAAACACTCCAGTGGCGTGTTTGTATCAAATTATACTTGATTGACTAGTTTCAATTACAAAAATCCCAAGCTAGGTCTGCAGCTCTTGTCAAGAGATGTTTTTACACTAAAGCTATACGCTTTCTACCATTAGATCACTTTAAGTTTCAATGTAGTAGATAATTCTTTAAGGTGAGGTAATTTAGCGTTCCCAGTTTGCCTGATTGATGCATGTCACACATGTCGAGATTACTTACCTGTCGTTGCCAAGTAGACAACCTTGAAAGAAAGTGCTAGTTTGTTCGGGTTGCTGCCCCAGCTCCAAAATTGAACATTTCAGTCAGCAAAGTCTTTGCTTTTTCTTCATCATTTATGATTTCTTCACGGTTTTAAGGTACCACCCAACAGCTGCTTGACTTGCTGTAAATGATGGTTCGGCTCCCTCGGATCCTGATGTTTCAAACTGCAATTCCTTATATGATAAGAACCTGCCAGAGCCAATAATTATCATAGGCTCGCCAAACTCTTACTGGGCTAGATTTGAACAAGTAGTTATTGAGGAGGCTGATGGACCGGGCATCCTATTAGCTGCAATTTCTATTTTTGGATTTGTCTGTACCACAGCCACTCTATTGCCTTTCACACCACCTTGTGACCCTAGTGCAATCTTCATAACATCTCGGCTGATGACATTGTGTTTTTCGTTCACCCATATTCGAATGTGCGCTTTTAAGGCTGCTGTCTTCTGGTCGCAAATGTCTTTCCCTGAATGGAGATAGAAACATTCTTAGCCGACAAGTCTTATGCCAGAACAGAACCTTAAGTTTGTGGTTTGACTATTGCAGATTTTTCAATAAATTGAAGAAGCGTTGTGCCATCCTGTACTGTAACTACTAACAAACTACTTTGTTGCATGACAAGTTTAAGGCAAACCTAATTATGGTAGTAATCCACAGATTAGTGTGCAGAATCGGAGCCTGGTACACGTGTATTTTAGCTGCTCTCAATATCATATCGGAATTGTAAAAATTTAGTAGTGATAATTTCCTTTATGAAGTCTTTAATAAACATAAACTTCATCCAAATAACATCAGAAAAATTCCGCATTTGTTTTACAAATAAGTTTTTGATATTTACTTACTTTTTGTTGGAGATATTCATGGTAAAAACTATGGCGTTCTGCTCGGACGAACAGGACGCGGCCTCATTCAAAAGACGCGCGAAAAATATCTCGATCCAGTCTCCTTATCCGAGCACGACGACCTAGATGACCTCCGCGTCTTCATGCTAAAACAGCCTAGTGTAGTGGTTAGCATGCCCGACTAGTAATCAGGGAGTCGTGGGTTCGAGTCCCGCTCAGGACAAAAACACCAAGTTTTTCGGATGGGTGCGTTGGAAAGAAAAATATTTGTTATTTCCGTATTTTCTTTGTACGAGTCTTTCCCAGTTTTGAAAACGTATATTTATTTAAACATGTATTTATTTTTTATTTTTTAATTTTGAATTAAAAAAGATCGGGAAACAAAATTACATCACAGAAACAAGAAATCTGATTATTTGAATGCATATTGAGCTAGCCAATCACAGGTGCATTTATCTAACTTTTTTGAAACTTTCTGTACTTAGTACTTTTGAATTATCAGTTTAAAAAATGTAAAACTGGTTTCACTTCATTGGTATATGTACTTTAATGTTTGGTACACAAGAGATTCTTTTACGGATTGAGCGGTTTTTCGTCTAGGTAATTTGGTTTGAACAGCAAGTCCTGAGAAAGTACAACCTTTACACAACAGCTGCAATGGATAATCAATTCAATGATCCTAAATGGGAGGACCAGTGGTACATTGTAAGTTTTCCCATAATCTATAATATAAGTATATTAATGAAAGTACAATTTTATTTTTAAATATTTATTTCTTTTTTTATCACATAACAGTGCTCGAAAGTAACATTTTTTTAAAGTAGCCTTTTTTTCTCCACCAGAGGTAAAATTTAAAAAAAATTGAAAATACAAGTGAAAATAATCACAAATTTCACGAGTAAAAATGCGATTACAGGTTTTTCTTTTATTACAAATCAGATCAATACAAATAGCATTGCATGCAAATCAAGTTTTAATTTGTAAATTTATTCAACTTACAACAGTTTTCAGACAAGAAAATCTAGCTGTGAAAAAGAGAACATTTCTCAGGTATTTCACAAGAAATTGAATGGTAACTTAAATAAGTTTATTGCTTGTAATCAGAATGTCATTCAGAGTCACCTGCAACATTCAGCGTGAAATTGTAGTTGTTGAAGTTGAAAACATTTCCCATGGCTGATCTAACAGGTGTTACATGAGGCGGAAGTGGAACAGGTGCTCTCTGGAAAGTTTGAATGGAGTTCTTGCTCCCATTGATAATCTCCTGAGTCGCAGTCATCCTGTCCTTTCTCGCTTGCGTGGCCGGTGATGTTTTTAATTTAACATTTTGGAACAGCAGGCTTTTCAACTTTGTTACTATTGTCTTCGTAGGGCCGTGGTTTCTTAATTTTTTGTCAGGACAAAGGTGAGTTTTCTTTCTTCTTTTTCATGATTGTGTCGATCGTATTTTTCTCCCATTGGTTGATTTTTGTACCAGACTCCCGTCATAGGATTGTCGATCACTCACAAAGTAAAAAAGGGCCGCTTGTTTTCATATCGTCAGGCCTTTTATTTGGATGTATTTTGAATGGCGACACAGGGTATTTAGCTTGACCAGTGGTGAACATTTTTGGTGTGACACTTCGCTGTTTTTCTCGCAAGCCGCCTTTCCTGGTTTTCGTTGGCCCTTCGGTAAAAGTTACGAATTCAATTCCCTTGTCATCTTTTTGTATTGTAAATACATCGACGCTCATATCATGGTGTTTCTGGCGTCACGTTTTCGTTATAAGATTGGTATTAATTTCTGAGTAAAATATCTATAGTTGCTTGTAAAAAAATATCTTAGGGCAATTGATAAGCTAATGATTAAAATTTCTACAATTATTCATAAAAAGAAGTCTGTTTTAGTTCTTGGTGCGAAGAATTGTATTTTTTGTCTGAAATGGTGGTGACAGTTGTTTTCAGGCGGTCAGTAGAGGCCTAAATTTGCTGTTTGTGTCTTGTATAGTTTCTGAGAAGAGATAAGTTGTTAGGTGCTGTCTGCGCTCTGATAGGCGGGACAGATAGGTTTCTTTGAGCGCATCTGCGTGTGGCCTGCACGGATATATTATTTTCAGTGCTCGCTTTTGAGTGGTAATTTCGTAGCGCATTGTGGAAGACCGCACTTGGAAAATCCAATACCAGGCAAATACAGGTGGTGTAAAAATTCAGGTGGACGTTTTTTGGAATGATAGCTTTTTAGTTTCAACTGTCTTAGGAAGTAAAACTGAGGTGCTGTCTTTTTTTGTTTTTCGGGATACACGATGTTTCCATTTTAAACCACTCTACAGGTTTAGGCCCAGTTGTACGATTTCCCAAGTGGCTTATCATTGACAATCACTAGTTTGAAATGAGGATCAGTTTTAGCGAACGAGACCAGAAGCTCTTTACATTTGGACTAGTTCAGTTGGAAATTTTTGGCAAGAGCTTTATTCAGTAATGAATAAAAAGAAATGCAAAACATTTATAAAAATTTCGAAAGCTATTTAAAATCCAGCACAAATAAAGGCACATGCATTAATATGTCATGTTTTAAATTTTTATACCCTTGCCGTATATTTTAAAGTTTGGCTCTTTGCGATTCTATTTGAAGTCTTTATTTCTTCTCTTTGGTACTTGAGAAAAAAGATTCTTGTAAGGCTTGTCGTTTTGGTCACTATCTTCTCTTTAAGGCGACCTGCCCGCAGCTCTCTCAGGATCATGCCATTCCGAGTTTGCTCCAGAAGCATAAACATTTTTACAGAGATCCATCGGAAATAAATCATTAAGACTATTGATTGATCTTGATATTAGCCAATGTAAAAATAGCACAGTACATAAGCGTTTTTTGTATTTTCTCTTCGGATTACAATGATCCCAAGAGAAACTGGAAGTTTTGGTTGACAACAAACTGAGAGTATTATGATGTTTATAATGTTGACTAATACGAACTTTTAATATGTTGAATTTGGAAAAAAAAGTAGCAGAGTATAAATATTGCATAGCATTTCTTTCAATCACCTTACCTTGCATGAAGTCAACAATTTTACCTATCCTCAAACTAGAAATACTTATACGGCTTCAGTCTCAAACCGCTACGGAGCTGTATTTTGTTTGTAAATGTTTAATTTTGAAGATCATCAAATAGATTAACGTCGTTTAATGTCGTTTTCATCTCGTGGAGAGCTATTAGGAAAGTTGGGAATTAGGATGTCAGGCATAAACTGTAATCGATTTCCGATCGTCTCAAGCTCGGCAGGTGCATTCATGCATTCGTTAAGGTTTCGTTAAGAATGCTCTTATTCGGCAATCCATGAAAGTTATTCAATAGGTTACGTGATATTTCGATGTTCGGTGAGTGACTTCGGCGAACCAGCACATGCCGTTGATGACACGTACAGTGTGTACACATGTATAAAATCAATGAACAACGGTCAAGATACAATAGCTCCCTGATACTGTATTTAACTTCTCTACGTGCTCACCACAGGGTGCCTTTCTTTGTTTTATAATTACATAAAAAAAAACCGCATAAAGTTTGACTTGCTTTTGGATGTCATGTCTGAATACTTTCTTATATTTTGATCCAAAGGCAAAAATTATATTACATTGTTGTATATTTACTAATTTTAATGAGAGCAAATGCTGATTGCTGTATAGTCTGTATTGTCTGTACAGATTCGAAAAAGCCTAACAGTTACCTGTCATGGTAATTTATAATTTTCTAAAACGCCGATTTCATTTATTGAACGTATCCTCATTGCACTCTCTATGTGAGACATTGGAAAAAGTTGAAATTTCTTTTGCCTGCAATAAACACCTCAAAAATAATCATAAATTTTGTAAACACGAAATGCAATATCATATCTTAACATTGAAAGGAATTTCTTAGAAAGCGATTATTACCTTTATTCAAGACTAACTCGTGTGGTTGGTTCTGACAGATGAAAGCGGTAGGTTCATTGAGCCGTGAAGATTTTTGACACAAAAATGTTATCCAATTTCCACGATAGCTTTTCAAGAACTATGCTCTAAAGATCACATTCGTTTAAATCTAATATAATGTGCAATACAATGAAGTAGACGCTGCTCCACAGCGTTACTGGGTTATCTGTGGCTTTTGGTACTGGGTTGTTCAGATATATATTAGCTAATTATTTTTTGTTGGGAAAAGTAAGTATAGTATAAAGGGAGGGTGGAGGGGAGGGAGGGTGAAATCATTGATAAAAGTTCACAAGAAAACTTTTTTAATACTACTTTTCCAAAGACAATTCTTTTAGTAGTGTGAATTTGCTGCAGTTTTTGAAGTACTGATAGCTGTAGTGGTATCTCATAAACACACAATTTTGCACACAGCTTGGCATGGAGTTTGTCCTTTCGCAACCTTTCTGTGGCAGCATTTCCAAGTATAATACTTTCCAACAAGTGATTGAACAAATGTAAACAAACTATGATTATTGTATCTGTCATTATTTAACTTAATTACTGTTAATTTATACAACAGTCAGTTATAAACTTGATAAACACACAAACATAACATGGAACCTCTCTTTGTTTTGAGTTACTAAAATCGTAGAACTCAAACTACTTTTTGTTGTACCTTTTGCCCGTTTGATTGATCTCTTGATTGAGCTTGTAATACTATTTTTCTTTTTTCTTCATGCCTTATTTAAAAGTTTGTTTCTTTTTTTATCGATCAAGTCATTTCTACCAACCTGCTTTTTATTACTTAAAAGTGGTTCTTTTTGTTCTGGATCAAGTAATATATACTATTTTGCTGTACTTATTGGTTTGCAAAATAAACTATTTTTCTATAAGAGTCAGTGAAGCTTTTATTTTCTATTTGATTGCTGTTTCCCTTGATTATTACTTGTGGGTTATTTCTCAGGGTGGACATAGTTGGCGCCGTTGGTAAGACCTCTGCTTTTCAACCACAAGGTTTCCAGTTCGATCCCGGCACTTTGCCGAGATTTGAATATTTGTGTGGCCTTCTTTCCCGCCTAAACCAACTCAGCTTTCCATCCTCCTAGGGTAGGTAAAGGAGTACCAGCTTCTACTGGGAGCTAACCTGCGATGGATTAGTGTCCCGTCCAGGGGGAGTCAAGACTCTCATCTGCTTAACACTACAGAAACCGGAGATAAGCGTCGGCTCTATGAGCCACTAGGCTCGAAAGTTTTTAGCTTTATATCATCAGTTGCATGCGAAATCGTACAATTATAGGAGGCATCTTTGAGAGCTCAGTAGATGTCAGAAGAGGAACTAGTGGTTTTTGATCTGTTTCTACATTGAACTTCATTCCTAAGATGTAATTTTAGAACTTGTCACACGCCCAGCTTACTACTAGAGCTTCCTTTTCTATAACGGCATAGTTCTGCTTCCTTCAGTGCCCGAGAGGCAAAACAAGCAATGCAAAAACGAAAAGCAAAGCAAAAGCAAACTTTATTGTGCCCTCTAAATTGCATCATAAAATACAAGTTTTTAAATAGAAAAGGAACTACTTGCTACTTTATTAACGTGTCGTTTTCTTTAGTTTTAAAAACTAATTGGGGACACAATAGAAAGGAAAAACAAATGAGCTAAAATAAATGCATGTTACAAAAGTTAAAAACTATTATTATATAAGAATATATAAAAATGCCAAAATATATGTTTCCAACCTCTAAAAATTTTATTTACATATTGTAAGAGCAGGCTGCCACCCTCCATAGATACTGGGAATGTCAGAGATGGCACAAAGGGCAGCAGTCTGTATTATTCTCCATCAAGCTCGAAATGTCAACTTTCCTTATTCTATTAAAAATTTCAATGTTTGGTGATTCTTTTACCTTAGAATCTAGTTTTGGCCAAATATATGGCCCTTGGAATCCTAAAATATTTTTTCCAAACCACGTTGTATTGAAACAAGGGAGGACAAATTCATAGTTCCTAAGGTTATATCGAGAGCTCTTAGCGTGAAAAACTTCCAAAACACTTTCAGGCGTACGGTTGTTCTTAACTTTGAACATCAGTATTGCTATATCTTGCAGACGCCTGTTATATAATGTAGCTAAGTTACCTTGTTCCAACAGCTGCTCGTATGTTTCAGATTTAGATTTGTAAACTGCCCTTAGCGCACGCTTTTGCTGGCGTTCAATCTTTCTGTTGTCAGATGATTTACACGAGCTGGTCCATACTAAGTGGCAATAGGTGATATGGTAACACAGATGACTTGTATAGAGTACGTTTTGCATCTTGTGGTATCAGGTTTCGTAGGCGGGTAAGTACTCTGATTTTTTGGCTTTCCTGCGTGCATACATCGCTAATATGTTAGTGAAGTTGAGATGTTCGTCTATGATCACACCTAATAACTTGATCTTTTCGTTTTCTGTATTTCTTGATCTTCGATGTTCAATACGTTTTCACTATTAGTTGCTTCTAGGTTCCTTCGGTTAATAGTTAGTAACTGATATTTGTCCGGATTGGCAAAAAGGAAATGGTCGTTGTACTATGCTGTTGCAAATTCACCTTACTGCTTTAGTTGAGTTTCGACTGTGTCATAACTATTTCCTGTAATATATAATTGATGGTCGTCTGCGTACATGGTCAAGCTGGACCCTTTAAAGTGATATGCTAAGTCATTTTAAAACATATTCCACCGGAGAGGTCCGAATGCGGAACCTACGCTCCATTGGTTTCCAAGCGCTTGCACAACCGTTAATTTTATTTTTTTATTTTTCGAGTGTAGCATACATCTTAGGTAAAGCCACTTTTTTAGAAGGCAAAGCCAAAGAAAAATATGCTAGGAGTCCACCTCCCCCCTTTTTCCTGTCCTTTCTATACATGTGGTATCCTGGTAGCTTGAACTGATGTTTGGGTATGATCCGTCGATTTTCGTTTTGGAGATTACGAAAACATTTGCTTTAATTATGTTGTTGTGTACTTTAAAGTTTTCAAATTTGTTTTATAAGCTGGTTATATTCAAGTGAGCAATAAAAGCTTCGCTTGGATTATTTTTTTTTCCAGTATGTCATTGTTCCGTTGGGATTTTAGAGAGTCGTCTTGATTATCATAATCTTGCTCATTAAGTTCCGTATGAATCTGTTTTGTTATTGATGGCGATCCCGTTAAACTACTAGTATCTTCATATTCCATATGATTGATACTCTGAAGTTCCTAATAATCGTACCGGTACAATTAATTTTTTTGAGAAAAAAGTCCACCCGGTACAGCCAAATTCGGGACTGTACGATTATTAAATTTCAAAAATGTTTGACTCGGTACGAACTTTGTCGGGGCTGTACGATTATTAAAATCTCAGTAGTATTTCAAGTAGCGGCCTTGGTGCAGTAAAATCGATACTGGAATTGCTTATAAAATTGCCCAGTATGTTTTTGTGAAACTGCAGAAGAACGAATGTGGAACAACTATTTCAACATCTACTGTGATTGCCATTTTTTTTCCTTCCCTTGTTCCCAGAGCCCACACGGCTTTCAGCACGTGTTGCATGAGTCGTGCGTTGATTTGATGTTTGCCATTCCGTCCTGTCGCATTGTCACCATACTGTAACCAGGGTGTTGCTAATTTGCTTTTCTTCAGTCAGGACTGTAATTGATTCCTTCCATTTTTTTTCGGTGAGAACTTCAATTTTGTGTAGCTGGTATTGTTTTCTTTTCTGTTTATATTGCGCAAACTAAAATCTTTTTATTACTTGCAATCGGGCCAGACCAAGTTAATTTTTCGAAGCACGAATTTTGTTTGACTTGTTTTAAAATGGCGTGTCAAAATTCAATCGTTGGCTTGTAATTAAATAATGGCAATCATTCTGGAAGCAAGGTTTTTTAGGCGGTGAACGTTCGTGTTAAAAATGACAGAAATCTTTTTTATACTGTTTTGTTTGAAAATGCCGATTTTCACATATGGTGCAGGGATGCGAACACAAACACAAATTAATTATAGAGTAACAAATTGTACATATTAATCACTCTCGTTAGAAACTGAAGAAATGACAAAAATGTAAAACGTTTTGTTGGCATAGAATTTAAAGCAATAAATTGTTTTTGTTGTGTCAATTTGTCACTTTGTTAGCAGTTATTTGTAACTATTATTAAAATAGATAATTTCATCTGGTACTACTATAAATTAACTTCTTGTGAACCATAAAAAAAGAATGCAGCAGAGCTTAGGGCCAGTGGCATTAGTCCAGTGGTGACAGAGGTGGACGAGTTGCTAGAGGAAATAGTGGAGAAGATGGAGTTCTATACAGCAGAAAATGAGAAAGAAAA
>JAOBRB020389868.1:0-10296 GCA_027575285.2 Zoanthus pulchellus | reverse complement strand
ATCATATATAAGCCCTTGGCGGGATTCGAACCCCACATCTTCGGTTTACTAGTCCGACGTGTTAACCACTACACTACTACGTGATTGTTGTGTAGTTCATCATGTTGAACTACACAACAAACACGATACAACCTAACAGCAATCAAATTCATAGATCAACATCAGGTTTACAAGTATCTGACACTAGCTACCTAGTCACTCAAACTAAACCATTAGGGAGTCTCAACATAAAACACCAAACAATGAAAATGATGTGTATCCAGTTTTCAAGGTGAGAAAAAGGTCATTTAAGACATTTTATCCTCGAGCTAGCTTCACGTGTTGATGCCAATTTTGAAAGACCTTTAATCTTTTGTAGTTTGTCTTTGATTCTACTTGACATGAGAAACAAGCGCAAGACAGTGAAAGACAAGAAAAAATTTAAAAAAAGACGAAAAGAAGCAAAGAAGCAATGGAGAGAAGAATAGGCAAGAAAAAGCCTTTAAAAATTCTTTAGCGCAGTGACAAGAAAACCACAAAGCTAAAGGAGCAGTGGATACCAGTTAGCCTCCTCTGCAGGCAACCCGTGTCCTACTAATTTGAGTAAAAATTAAATAAAGGAGGGGCGCGGCGAGCGGTTAATTTGAGAGACTTTCGTTTCCACATTTTTACTATATGGTGGATTGAACCAAGTTATGTTTCTTTGATGGTTTCTGCGGTTTATAGTAAAAATGTTGAAACGAAAGTCAGAAAATGCTTTCTCTCACTCGTCGACAAGCACTTTCCTCATTCACATCCACTTCATAAAATCTTTAACAGAAACACTTTAAAATTAAGCTTTAGTTGCATGAGCAACATCAAGACCAAAATCTCTAACCACAACAAAGCTGAACTTGACAATGAAAGAAAATCCTCTGTTAACACAAATGACAAAAAAAAACTCTTTTAAAATGCCGTAACAAGAATTCTTGCCCCCTAGGAACTGTAACGTGACTTATATTATTTATCAAGAAGAGGTTACTACCCCAGAATCAAAACAAACCTACATCGGTATTTGCGACACAACGTTTAAAGAATGATATAGAAACTACATGTGCTTTTTCAGAAACAATCGTTACCGAAGTGTAACACTACTGTCAGACATAAAACAGGCCTCAACCAATGGAAAAACTCAGCCTCTGTAATCAACACTTATTTGCCGTCTTCGACAAAGAAAATTTCTACCCTTTCAGCACAGAAACGCTACTAGGGGAATCCACTTTGCCAAACACTTAAGCTTTGGAATTTTCGTTGGTTTTCCATAGTTATGCTTCAAAAAACGCATTTGGGCTATTGGTTTAACTGTTCCTTTTCTCTTGCGTGGAACATTCAACGTACATGGTTTAGATATACTAGATTCATCATCGTCAACTTCTTTCTGCTTTTCTCTTTCTTTGCCATGTTGTTCAAGAGCAAAGAGTGTTGATGCAACATAGTTGCAGTGACCGTCAATACCAGCAGGGAATTTACAATGTAACCTCACTCATAACCAAGAAACAAGTGTAGACTCTGTCTTTCTTCATTGAAGGGAGTAATTGACTTTTAATAAAATGCGTGTTGTTTTCATGTAAGTGGCCAATGTAGAGAACATGACCAGACTTAAAGAAATTAAAGCTCTTTACGAGTGGTTTTGCAGTGGAAAGCTGTCTTTTACACTCTACTCCTTCTATCCAGAAAGTCCGAAATGATATTTTCGGAAGACTCATTAAATCTGATGAAAGTCCTTCTTTAGGACAAATTAACACCACCGTCCGAATCACGCAAATATTTTACATCAAAACCATGCTTCATATAATCTTGCACTGAAATGATAAAAATATCAATAGAGATGAGCTTAAATACTAGAACGAGTTCGGAAGTTTCTGACATATTGCAAACAAGTTTTAACAAGCTTTGTGACTAAGGCTCCTTTAACTACTGTAGTCTTTGCTCCTCTGAAGAGGAGCCACCTCTTTCATTGAATAACACTACATTTTTTCAGAGTCGCGTGGAAGTTTGGCACCTGGAATATCATCTGTTAAATTTACCCAATCGTTTGAAACATTGCATGCCATTTTGGTTTCGGCTGTCCTTCCAATCTATCCGAGGATCCCTTTAGGTCGCAACTCATACCCAGCTTCCAGCTAGTTTCGAACATGACGAATTCACCAGGCCATTCCTTGTCAGACATGAGATTCATCTCTCTGAAACTGCAAAAATATAACAACACTTCACGCCTTTAAGCTCGAGAAGCCTATCTCATTGATTAAGGAAAAACTCTATCACCTAACGGACTTAACAGAGGCAACAAACGATAATTTTCATTGACAGTTCTATTTCTATTTTCATTTTATTTACCCATTTATCATAATGTATGTTACTTTAATTTAATTATTAACTTAATATGTTTTCAAATTTCCTTAACCGTTATTTTTTTCCATTTTCACTCTAGCACTGAAGAAAACTAGTTCTAGTAGTCGAAATATTTGCAATTAAAGTTTTGAAATTGTCGTAGTGCCAGCCTTGCATTGTATTGTTTATTTGCACTTCAAGTGACGGAAATATTGCCGAGTGTAGACGTCAATAGTTAGTGATACATTATTTATAACTTAGATCACGCTATAAAGAAAAAATGGTTTCTGACCTTTAAACTGGCTTAAAGGGATTAGAAACCTTATACTAAAAAAATGGAGACACGTCAAACTGAAACGTCTCATAAACAACCATTAGAAGATGGTGATTCTAAACCTATTACGGTTGAAAAAAATATCATTCCTAATATTCTATATAAACATAAAAAAACGGGAGTATAATTGCAAAAATTGTAGACGTTAAACAGTAAGTAATACATTTTTAATAACGTAGATCACGTTATAAAAAATGGTTTTTGACCTTTAAACTAGTTTAAAGGGAGAAGAAACCTTATACTATAAAAATAAAAAATTGAGAAACGTCAAACTAAGTTGTTGAAAGTTGCAGCTAAAAAATACGGTATCAAAAATTATAATTAATGACTAACACACAAACAGTCAAGGCTTTACGTGAAAAGAGGTTGAGTGTACCTCCTACACAAATTCGATTTATTGACCGTCCTCGTTGACAACCACCCTCACAAACAACACCTTAACAACGTCCAACCCCGTAAACATAACTGATAAACCTATACCAGAAATTAAGGTACCAATTATTGCACCTACTAAACCAAATAATAAAAAATCTTTATCAAAAAAGTAATTCAAGCTGGTTTGAAAAAATTCAACGAAAAGATTACTAATAAGTAAGAACTTTGTTAAACGTACTTCGTACAAAGGTTTTCATAGTTAGTAATCAAAAGGAAAGGAAACAGCGTTAAAAGTTAAACGTACTTCGTACAAAGGTTTTCATAGTTAGGAATCAAAAGGAAAAGAAACAGCGTTAAAAGGTTACCTGAAAACATACAGGATAGATCCAACCAGTTTCATTCGAACCAAAAAATGTAAGGTTATTCGTTTTCTGGAGAAAAAACAGAAACAGAAGCCTTTTCAAGACGATTTATACATGTAAATTTCATTTGGAAGATCAGACAACAGGTGATTTTCTTGAAGAAGGATATGGTCACGTTAACTCCTAACATATCAAGTAACAAAAACAACTAATCTGTCTGATATTTTCAATGAAATGACGAATCGTCAGCTGTCAATACTAGATAAATTCCAAAATCAAAATATTCCCTGGGTATTTGACCGAGTGGAGTATTATGATATACACACCGCTGAGTTTAGAACAACATCTAGTAAATCTTATATCTATTCCTCTGTCCTCATCTTTAGCAGCTAAGAAAGCTATCACCAATGTCAAAAATATTGACGATAAATGTTTTAAGTTGGCTATTACCTCAGCCATCTTTTCAGTTGAGAAGGATCGTCCAAGGTAAACAAAAATATGCCAGAAACTGCTGATAAATTAGATTGGACTGATGTACAGATACCATCTTCTTGGAGAGACACTGATACTTTCGAAAAACATAATGATTATATCATCAACGTTCATGGGTATGTCAGTGAAAGTTGTTTAATATATCCAATGAGATTTACTAATCAATAGGGTAAAGTTGATAA
Organism: Zoanthus pulchellus; assembly: GCA_027575285.2. Classification (NCBI taxonomy): domain Eukaryota; kingdom Metazoa; phylum Cnidaria; class Anthozoa; order Zoantharia; family Zoanthidae; genus Zoanthus; species Zoanthus pulchellus. The sequence goes on along the minus strand of JAOBRB020389868.1, from coordinate 6,202 downwards.
TTCAAAAGTTATAGACTTACTTTTAATCACAAGTAATAAGTCTAGTGTTAATGATGATCAATCAAGACAATGGACAGAGATGCTTGATGAAAAGGAAACTTGCAGACAATCTTACAATAGCGAGGTCAAACCGTGGGTAGCTTGGGCTTGGACAAGGCCTATTTTGCAATTTTTTTTCCAAGCAGATTTTCCGTTTGGGTTATTTCATTAAAATGTAAAGATTGAACAATCTGGCTGTAATTAAATTGAAGCTAGTAATACAGGTAATGTTTGTGGAAATTCTTAGCCTTTTTTAGCGAATAGAACGACTTTTCTGCGGTGTTTTGACAGGATCTCAAGCGTGGCAAATAGCAATGGCGGTGGCTCACAGTCTCCATTTAGACCTCGCGCCTTTCTTTGGAAAACTGGCCTTGAGACCAGTGTCTAATCCCCCAGAAACTTGGTCAAAACACGGCCAAGATACAGATATAGCCTGCTACATGAGCTTTTTAGAGTTAAGTGAAATAGTCGAAGGGAAAAGCAAAGAAGTTGTCCTTTTTTTTAGTTTATATTGATCAGGAAACAGAAAGGTTTAGCGAAAAAATCAAGTGTCAGGTACAGTTTCATTCCCTTTTGCTTCAAATTGTGATGTTTTTTAATGTTTTTGAGTACAAGCTCAAGGCCAGATTTTTATTTGTAAACAGGCACTCCATTCGTGTGCGCCATGTCGGAGGCCGCAAAACCTGACTCTACTTGTACGTCGGTTGATGATGAACATAAGCCCGATTCCGCCATAGATTTAAATGAATTATTTGATTTAGTTTCTAAGAAAATATTTCCGAAATCATGGATGGGAGGAAATATAATTTATGGTTTGTTAAAATTGTTGTTTGTTGTCGTTGATAATGTAGTAATTAAACAAGGTGGCAGGCAAGATCACATAGTGAAGGAAAGTTTAAGAATTCTCAAAAGGATTGTGTTTTCGAGCAATTTTAATGTTTCAAACCAAAAACCTACAGTAAATAAAAGGATCAATAGCAAAAAGTATGATCCAAAAGAGCGTGTTGATTGTTTATATAGCGTTGGCTTGAGCTCTGACTATGTTGGGGATCGATTTGAGAAAGCAGGTATTTGTGGAAGAGTATTCCTAGACTTAGAGGGGAGCCTGAACCGAAAGCTTTATCTCAACTAATTTTGACTAATGTAATGGTAAAAGAATTAGAAGAATCGAGGGAGAAAAATAAATTGAGTTTTTAAAACCTTAGAGATTTGATTCAAGCAATATTAGTGAAAATAAACTCTATTCTGGAGACTGTTGAGAAAACTGGTAGAAAAACAGTTATTTGTATTCATGTTATAAGAGAACTGAATCAATCAAGACTTGCAAAAGATGATAAATTGCAAAGTATTAAAAAGAAATTAAAGGACACGAGAGAAAATCAAGAAATTAAAAGTGAAAAACTGAAAGCTGCCATGGTGAAATTTGGCAAACTTTCATCAAGAATTGTTTCAAAAAGAGATGCTTACCTTGCAAGAAGTGACTGCCCAGAACTAAACAACTGAAACCCTAAATGAAAATTTGGATAGGGCACTTGAGGCAAGAAGACAAGAAAAGAGAATGAAATCATATTACAAAACACAGTTAGCAAAAAAAACGTCGCTGAAAATGGACATACGAAAGAGATGAGATCAATATTGAACCAGAAAGAATAGGAAATAAGTGCGCTTCAAAATGAAAAAGCAGTTCTTGAAGAAAGAATAAAAGAATTTATTAGTGGCAAAGTTTCCACATTTAAAGATGAAAAATATAGCAATGAAAAGAGAGAAGTATACCAAGACTTGATGTGTATGGGTGTAGGTGCTAAATATGTGGAGAGTAATGTGCAAAAAGATTGCTGGCATAACTGCTGAAAGGCTACCGAGAGATACTTTTTCACAATATATGTATCTTGAAGCAAGGAGTTTAGCCCAGATTCAGGTAGCAGAAGAACTGTTGGATGATTCTGAAGGGCAAAACAGGACATTATATAGTGATGGTACATCAAAGTTTTTGATTATTCATATGGAACATTTGATGTAAGGACTGGATCAGGACAGTAGAGACTTCTTGGTTTAAAGGATTTGCAGGCCGTAGGCAAACCTCCAAAAGAGATAAGGCAAAATGGGCCAGACCTTCAAAACAGAGGAGGCAAAATGGAAAAATATGTACTGTCTTGAATGTAGGAACTTGGTTTTCCATTATCTGAGTTTTCATTACCTGTGTCAGTGAAAATCAGAGGAGGCCTCAGCCTGGCTACGGCTATGATTTGTCTGGTGGAAATGCAGCAAAGCAGTTGAAGGTGATGAAGGAGTTTCTAGGAGATGTTGCTTCCATGAGAATTGAGGAGGAAAAGGATAGTCTAGTTGGGAAAATCATTTATTCAATAAGAAATCTAATGTCAGATCGCTGCATTGTCCGAAAAAAATTAATGATATATTTAACCAATTTCGAAGAGATGTTTTGCCCACTGTCGTTGAAGGATGAACAGAAATAGAGGAAAATGAAAAAAATATATCGAAAATGAATGGTTCTTTTTGTGGCTTAGATTATATTGAAAGTATGGCTGATCAAGCGGAAGCTGGATTAAAGGTCAATAATAAATTGTTATTTGGTGCAGAGAAAGTTGGAAGTGGTGAGTCAGGGACCTTGCGGTTAATAAGAAGTCTGTAAAACCATTCAGGGTGTGAAAGGGTGTGAAAAAAGTGGCCGTCCTGTGCAGTTTCAAACATTCCTGCTCAATGAAAAAAAAGAGGTGCCTTTGGCTCCTTTCAGAGGAAACCGATTTGATATTACTTTTTTCAATGGTGCTGGTGTGTATTTCTTGTACAACCATTTATTGCACACAAAAAATTGATTGTTAGGGGCTGTTTTTGATGATTTGGATGTCAAGGCTTTTGTTGCTGGCTATCGTGCATTATTAGGTCTAATGTCAAAACTTGTCACTGGCCCTCTGTGGCGAGTTTTGGAAGACAGGAATGTGCATGTGCTTGACATGAGTTTGAAGTATCAGCACCTACTTCACAGCCTTGAAGTATGGGGTAAAGTTGTTGCAGTGGTTTTTAAAGGCGAGGTTGTTCTTTTTTAGGAGTATAAGATAGTGAAAACCAAATTTTTGAAAAACTAGTAGAAAGAAATCAAAATTTTGATGTATTAACTCTCCAGGCACTTGAATTGATTAGTAAAGCTGCTGTAGTTAAAACCAAGCGACTGTTGGCGGACCATCTAAAAGGTGGGAAATATGAATTCCCATATGAAGGGATGCGAAAAGAAACTGAAAGTGTTATGAAAACAAATGTAATGCCTGAAAGGGATTTCGGTATGCTTGACCATTTAATTATGCAAAAGCCTCGATCAACCACAATGGTACTTGAAGGAATCATTATGTTCAACAAAAATGAAACTGGTGTTTGGCGAGACAAACTGCCTCCTGAGAAAAGGTAGATGGTAATGCAATTAGTGCAACAGTCAAAAGCAGAAAGCTTTGCTTGCAGCAAAACAGTTGGAGATCAGAAAACAGCAGGTTGAAAAGATGCAAAAGAGAAGAATGCACAGAAGCTACGAGCAAAGAAGCAGTTATTGATGGAAGAGATAGAGAAGATTGGTTTGTGGAAGACAGAGCATAAGGTAAAAAGTGTGTTTCAAAAATAGAAGATGAGTTTAAAAGGGTCAGAGTTTAAGTCTTCAGATTCAATTTAGAAAGGTTGTTTTCAGTGCTTATCACCCTGACAAAGCGGTGTTTCAGATGTCTGCTAAGGGAACAAAATTTAACTCTGAAAGGCATTGTGAGAATTTATGCACGATTTTAAGGAAGGCAAGGGAAGAACAAGAACAGGACGATCCAAGGCCTGTACCTCCCCTGTTGCCAGTTGTAATTTCTCCCAATGTGCTGGAACAACAAAAAAATTGTATAGAGATGAAGCAGAAAAACAAGGTAGAAAAACACAGGCAAGGAGGAAAGAAAACTTTGACACTAGTCAAACTAGTAGAAAAAGAAGAACAAATGACAGAATTGAAGTGCCAGTTGTTCATGTCCCAGAAGACTTGGTAGGAAAGCGAATGACACATTTAAGGCCGATTTCCATTCTTCCATAAAGTGAGGGAGCGGGCGAAAAAGAAACGTCAAGCGCATGCGCATTGTTATGATGGGAACAAAATCTCGACAGGCACAAGCAGAAGAAACAACGCTTGTGAAAGTTAAAATATTCTTAACTCTTTTTGTCCGCTCAGGAAAACCAGCCAATCAAAATACAGAAATTTGTGTATGACGTGTGTACAGAGCAAAGCAACTCAACATGGCAGACAGCTATCATACTTTGGCCAAGGAAAGCGAAGAAGCTGAACGCAATTCAAAACCAAGCTCAAGAAAGGCAAATTAATCAAACTAATTTTTTCTGACCACAACCTGATCAACAGTATGACACTCTCACATCAGCTGGGGCTAGTTCGTTGAGCACAGCAACACCACAAGGTGAAATTATGACATCATGGTTCATACAGACTTTCTTAACATGAATTCAAGAAATTTTCAATGACTTTTCAAGGGTAAAATACAGATTTTCAAGGACTACTTTTTAGTACGATATCAACCAGTAAATGAATTATCATGATAATGAAATGTACAACTCACAAAATCTGTCAAAATACATGAATCTCATTGACAGGACTTCATGTCCAAACTGCAGCAATTTGTTTTATAAAATGTGTGAAGTACTTATTTGGATTTCCTGCATATTTTTCTACAAGAAAATCAACAGTGTAATTGATCACAAAAAAAAGGCATGAAAAACTATAACTATATTCCTTTTAATGCCTTGAGTTTTTCATCCATGGAAGCATTAACTTTAAAACGTTCATCCATCTTGTTCTTGGCAGATCTCCTGAATGAGTTTGCGTGCGTCAAATGTCTCAAATTGCCTTCATCCTCTGCCTTTTGTAAGAGCTTGTCTGCAGTGTCACTGAGGGTCTTAATGTCTGCATCCAGTCTTTGCTTTTTCTTCTTTATCTCCTCTATTTCCTCTAGCGTGCTCTTCGTCTTTGCCTGTTCTAGAGCAAACTTCTTCTGTGCCCTTTGGTTTTCAAGAAAGAGTTCATACTTCTTTCTTCACTGCTTGACTGAAATCAATAAATCCTTACTCATCACAACATTTGACAGTCCATTAACACTGTTGATACGATCACATACAATTCTCCTTGCAACAAGTGTATGCACCCTGGACTTTATGAAAAACGTTTCCATCCCTACAAAATGACTTAAGTGTGCTATCAGAAAATTGATCCCAGAATAACGTAACTTTCAGTTATAAAGTCAACAGGGGTCGCAGAGCTATTTTTAGAGTGGGGGGGATGGGGTGGGAATTTTGATGTGCACGGTTTTGAGCATCTCCAAAATTAATTTCTTATGAAACTTTGATTACTCAATTTACATAGAACATGCAGTTTTTAATTTTCATTTTGAGAGTTATTTTTAAAATTCAATTACCATCTTTTGTTTTAGTTACTGTTTTAAAAAGATAGAGGAAAAATTTGAGAGATGCTTATAACAGGTGTGTTCAGAAACGCAAAGCGTTAACCAGAATAGCCTCAAAAGCTTCAAATCTTCTAAGCTGTAATTTCTTTTCCCAACTAGCTTTCTTAAGTCAGGCATCAGAGTGTTCAACACCAAAAGTTTTGACACCAACATTAATTTGGATGATAAATCTTTTAATGAGAGCAGCATGATGTTTATGAACCAACATCTCAGCAAGGTGTGAAAAGTTTCAGAAAAGGTTCAGTGTATCGGTATCAGAAGAAAAGAAAACTTGATATAATTGACCAACATTTTTTAGCTGAACTGAAGAACTGTAATGAAAACCTTGCTAAAGTCATGAGCATGAAGATTCAGATGCACTTTCCTGTAAAAGTTTGGTTAAACCAACGGCTGAGTTAATACCAGAGCAGAACATGCTTGCACGTATCAAGAGGCAACAAACCTTGTTTGAGATAAAGTTTAATATGGAAACCCATAGTCTTTGTCATTACAAAGGTTGTGTTTCTTAGCTTTAGAGTTCAGAGCTTTGTATAGAATCATTTTCTGGAAAATGTGTTGATAATCTTTATTAGAATGATTAACTTGACTTACTCTAAAAATATTTTTAAAACATGCATTCATTCATTCATTCATTCATTCATTCATTCATTCATTCA
>JAOBRB020389780.1:0-10296 GCA_027575285.2 Zoanthus pulchellus | reverse complement strand
GTGATATATGCTTACGCCATTTTTCTAGACTCTTATTTACCACGGCAAATCAACCAATCAAATTGCGAGATTATTATGTGTTATGGTAAAAATAGCCCTTGGCGGTAATCGAACCCCACATTGTCGGTTTGCTAGTCCGACGTATTAACCACTACACCACTAAATAGTAAATACGTAAGGGATTGTACTACATAATATAATATCCGAGTCTTGTGACTTACGGTCGCAATGTGCGCAGTAAAAACGCCGAAAAGTATTGTCTGATAATTAGTATTGTACATGGGATAATACAAGACAGCCAAGGAACTTAGTAGTTGGCGCTAGAGAAGCCATGCCACTGAACATAACGCAGGTGGGACTAGAGAAGATAGGCGCTGAACTCAAGGTTGCTGGGGCAAAGACAAGGCAGGCCAATGAATTTAAGGCAACTGAGGCAAGACAAGGAACTTTAATTAAAGTAGCTAGGGAAACACAACACAGGCGCAAAAACATATGTAGCTGGGGCAAGATAATAAACTTAAAGGTAGCAGGGAAAAGACAACACAGGACAAGAAACTAAAGGTAGCTGGGGCAAGACAAGGAACTTAATTAAAGGTAACTGGGGAAAGAGAACACAGGCCAAGAAACTTAAGGTAGCTGGGGCAAGACAAGGTAAGCCACCATACTCAAGGCAACTGGAACAAGACCACAAATATAACGTAGCAGGGGCAAGACAAGGCAGAGCGATTTAGTTAAGTTAACTGGGTCGACAGAATATGAATTAAGGGAAGTGGAATATGTGTTTTGTTCTTGTATCTTAAAAATTCTGCCACAAGGTCATCAAATCTTAAGACAAATACAACTACATTTTTCAGTCAAATTATTTTTATTTCCACGATTTTTTTTTCTTTTTAACATTTCATATTTTTTAAATTAAAAGATCTACAACGACTGCCATTAAATTCATTATATCTCTGTTTGAACTTTGAAATCCTGGATTTAAGCCAGAAATGTGGGTCATTTTTCACTTTTTTGTAAAAAACGACCAAAATGTACTAATTCATTTGTATCTGATCAGAATTTTATTAACAAATCAAGTTTTTGAAGTTCCAAATTTTAATGTGAAATCACAGTTTCAAGTTTGAAAAAATTGAAAGAATATAGTAAGTGGTGCAACACCTTTAAAATAATCTGGCTTAAGCCCTCTAAACTGTAAGTTAGCCATTAAAATAATATTCTTCCAACAATAAAAAAAATTAGGCTCAGCTAAATATGAAATTTCAAACTTTAAGATTTATGGGCAAAAAAACCAGCTTCTTGCACAATTTTAAATTTGAAACAAGCTATAGTACTTAAAGATGTCAAGCTTAATAACACATATTCTATTGTTGAAAATGAACAATATAGATTATCTTTTATCTTCCAGCAAATACATTTAATATTAAGTATATATGATATTCTATGAGAATCATTGAAGACTTTGATTTTAAGGTTACTTTTTTCAGACCAACAGACAGAAATATTAAATATTGCAGTCTAGTCAATTTTTAATTTCATTTTTATTTACTACTAAAAACAACCTCAAACCTTCGTAGATAACAAAGAAATAGATAGGTGTTTGGTTGTGATTGCTAATTTTGACAGCAGATAGTTTTCTAAAAAATTAACATTCATAAAATTGCTTGAGACCAAGGTAAACTATGTTTTGTGATTCCAAGACTGTCAATGTTTACCCAAGGTAGAGCCAAGGGAAATGTGTCCACTGAGTGTGTGGTTGCTATGAGACACCAAAATTTGTTCATATGATGTCCTCTCATTTAATTGGATAATGAGATAAAAAGGACTTTTACTGGTATATAACAATGCTTTTTAATATCTAATTTTGCAAATGATTCACATGAACATCACATGTTAGAGCCAAACAAAGTTTATTTTAATAAATAATGTCAGAATTGGTATAGTATCCATTTGCAGAATACAATACAAAAACATTTATTTATTTACTGTTTAATGTCAAAATTAATATCAGTTTCAGGCCATACTATTTTATACCTTCTCAAGTATCGACTAGGTTAGCATTCTGTCTAGGTAAGATGAAGTATTTAAAGTTAAGAAATCAATAAGTGTTTGAGAAGTTTCTATGAATACGAAGGGTGAATGAATATGTATTTTACTGGCAAATATATTTGCCTAGGTCCTATACAGTAAAAACCCACAACTAAGAACCTAAGAATTAAGAACCTGCTAGCTATAGCCTAAATGTGGTCATTTAAACTCCCTATAAACAAGAACCTATGTAGCCTAAGAAATTTAAACCAGCTTCTTATTTTCTAAAATCATACTAGTACATTACAGCTCCATTGAGCACATCATATTTGAAGAAAAAAAAGAAGATTGTTGTTGCTGTAAAACTGTTTTTTTAAAGAAAAATGAGTGCAAGATTTGTAGACTTACAAAGCATACTAAGCAATATGAAGATCAGCACACCATTATGAAGAAAATAGAAAGTATAGGCTAGTGACCATCTTGTTTGCAGTTGTGTTTTAATTTTTTTTTTTTTCGGTCCAGGATTAAGAACCCATTTCAAGAGCCTAAATAGCCAAAATCCTATTATAAACTACCATTTATATATAAGAATGTATTTAGGCTAACTACTGAAAATGTAGGTTCTCAGTTGCGAGTTTTTACTGTATTGTTCATTAGCCAGGCCTATATACAGTACAGCATTCTCATTTCATTATGATAACAGAATTTTACACATAACATTTGTAAAATAAACAGTTAAAATGCTGTTATAAGTTTGCATTTTAGATCACAATGAATGAAAGTCAAAATACCAAACAATCCACATATTTACTTGTGTCTACATATTTACAAAATTGAACCATCTCTTAAATAGTTTATCATACATTTCATGTATGCTTCTGTTTCAGTATGATAATTTGTTATATTTTTCTTCTCTCCAATAATAAGTTAAAATCAATAAACGAAATAGAAATTTGACGTTGGTACCCCATAACTTTCCAAAACTTTTGTGGTTTGTGTTGCCATATGGAGGCGCCTTTGGAAATCACCATAAAGCAAGTCACCCCCTTGTGGAACTCTGTACAGAAAGCTCTCAAGATTCAACATGCACAGTCCCTTACCATTCATAAGGAATTTATCAGCTGTAATGTCTTTCACACCATACCGGTCTGTCGCCCATTTTAACCATTCCACCACTTCCCATTTTGTCCATGTGCGTGGATCTAAATACAAAAGTCAACACATAATTTTCATAGATTTTTGATATCTCTCTGAAAATAAAGCTTTAGTAACTCAACTTTAGTTTATATACAGTAACACAAGCGTTGTCATTATGATATTATATAGGGTTAACCTGTAGACATACATGTACAATGAAAATGGATAGCACATTTTCTATTGATTATTTTCCTTAATATATGTAATGTATTAATATAAATTATACATTAGGTCACATGAAGTAATCTTGTGGCGAGAGATCGAAGTACAGTAGTAAAGAATGTTAATAAAGTTTTAAAATGCAAATTCCTTAATTTGACCTCATACAAATACTTTAAAATGTGTTTTTGGAGTAACTGCTGTTTTTTTTACTTTTAATTATTATGTGACACTAGAATGGATAATTTGGACTTTCCAGCAAAACATTTTTAAAAATGTGACGACAGCACAACCACAATTCTTACTTTCTGTAACATTTTTAACATCAGATTTACTGAATTTTCTAAGTTCTTCATTTTGCTGTTTTCTTATAAAGTTGCTGTATTTCAAATAAAGTATATATGGGGTACTGGTAGTTGACAGCTGCAGTATGTCAATATATAGAGGATATAAACAGTTGAAAAAATTTATGTGCCACCCTAATATCAATAATGAATAGCTTAAAATCTATTCCAAACTTTCTCTTGCAATGCCTTACAACTTCAAAAAACACAAAAAGCCTAAACTTTACATTTAAAATAAGACATAAAAATAAAGGTCTCTCTTTTTATGTACCTGGCGGAACTCTTGGTTGTTCAAAGTTGAAGACATTATCCTCATCATCAATATCTGGTACAACACAGTCTTCATAAGTAGATGTGCTTCCCTTTTTTCGAGTTGGTGATGGGATCTCTGATCAGTTAAAAAACCAAAGCAATATGCCTTTCATCAATATATTGGTTAAACAAGTAAGAAAAATAATATTGTATTTAAACAGATTTGATTTAGTCTAAGATCAGTATTGTAACAGAAGAGATGCTTTCCATGGTAATATTAAAATATATGTTGTCAACAATATTTAATATAAACTGATTTGGTGATTAAAATCAATAATCTAAATAATTAAAATTATGAACTAAATTTTTATCTTCTGATTTAATCTACAAAATCTCAAGAGATCTGTTGAAAATAAAATGCTGGTTTTGTGATCTCATATTTTTATCTAAACTTATACATACAGTATACAGAAGATTATTAACTCCTGTAATTCAATTTTAAAAGTCACTTCTAAATTTGTCAAAATTTGAAAACAGCCATAGATTACTAAGTATCTCTTATTATAAATTAATCAATATTTGCACCACCCAAAAATGAAAAACAACAACTGACACAGAGACATTGAAAAGACATTATTGCTGCATAAAGTAGCCTTAGCAACTGAAACCAACTGACCCTACTAATTTAACTCTATTCTATATCAAGTATCAAAACAAATCACACTAAAAGGATTACCACTTAAGAAATAAAACATTTTTTCTGTGCCTTCATAGCGCTGAAGGGCTGATCAGTGATACACGAGATGCAGTCGAGTGCTTCACTGATCTGCTCTAGAATTCCCCAAACGTGTGCTGAGGTTTTCATAGCGCTATGGAGGCACAGAAAATTTTTTTATTTCTTTTCTAAAATATTTATTCCATTTTCAGGACTCTGAGAAAGAGAATTACAACCGCATTGTTATCTGTGTTTATTTCAAGATCGTTTTACAAAATCTCCTCACGAGGACTAGCTAAACGTCATTTCTATACTTCATTGGCCTATGAAAACACACCTCTCGGCCAATAGAAACCACTGTACTATCTTAAATATTTTATAAATATATTTTTAAAATGAAATACAAATATTTGATTTTTTCCTGAAAAAAACACATAGCATAGAGCTAGTTACTGAAATTAATCAGATTTGTGTTCTTTCTTTTTCATGTGTACTTTAAATCTTATAAAGGAAATGCCTTTTTTAGATCCTGTCAAATAAAAACTGAATTGATAAATATTGAAAATTGTAACTGGCTTTTAAAAATGCTTTCTATATCAAAATATCTAAACATTAGCAACTCAAATTACAGAAATTAAATGTACTAAAATAAATCTTGACGAAATAATACAAAATGAAACAAACACTGATCTTTGTGAGAAATCAAAATTATTCGTGTTCAGGCGTTTTTGTTTAACTTAATAGGCAGATATGTAAATAGATTTTAAAATAGCCGAGTAGAATATTTTAGCAAAGCCTACGCACTGTTGCAACGTGGTTCTTAGTTAACTTACAAATCATGTCTTAAAATCTTTTTGCTACTGAAAAGAAACAGACAAAAGACTTACTTTCAATATGTGTTTTAGTGATTTGTTTTTTCTTTATCTCAGCTCAATTTATCGAGTTCCGGACATTGCAAAAAGGAAATTAAAAAATCTTCTTTAACCTCCCTAAAGTCCCAGTAGATCAATTTATAAAAACAGTGGCGCATTTTAAACCCAACTAGAAACGAAAACCTTGACGACAACCATGAAAAACCACTGTACGATAACGGAAAACTTCAGTTTAAAACGGTGTAATTTTCTTAAATTGCTGACGACAGTGTGACTTTTAGACACTTATATTCTGGGCCAAAAATTTCCTGTATGAAAACGATAATTACCAAAAGCCATTCTTCCGTAATTGTACGGAGAACGTTCAATATATAACTGAACGGAAGCAAGTGCTTTCAAGTCTGAAGTTAAACGATGTCGGTTGGGATTACTTCAAACAATGCCAACAATAGCATGAAACACCTACGCACCAACAACCATCCATTTATGCATAACAAAAATGTCATAAATTTTTGTGATATAGCAGTATTAAATCACGAGTTTGAACCTGAAATAGAAATTCTTTTTAACTTAATATCATTCATAAAACGAACAAGTGAAGATGATTTTTGTATAATTATCAGCCTTTCTGAGCTGACATGGTGGAAGGCATGCGTTGTGTAACTCACCTTGAAAATCGACTACAACATCTATATGACTTGAATCTGTGACTTCCTGCTGACCCAACGTTAAACTGTCCACCAACTGCACAAAAATACAGATTATCTTACAAAGATGAAATATTCTAAAATTTACTCTCTCCGACGTGGTCACACAAACCCTCATTGCTATACGTTGGTCACATAACAATTTATACAAAAGATTGATTCAATTTCAAGCGTCACGTTAGAGAAATCGTTTGCACGAAAATTCTGGTCTCAAATTGTTTTTATACTTAAATTTAATTCCTAGAATGAGTGAACATTTACAAACAATTAACAGCTTTCGGTCTTAAAAAAGGGTTTGCAGCGTGGAGTCAGGAAAAAAACAACTGACATACAACAAACATCACTGCATGTTAGAATTAGTTAGGAGTAGAATTTTCTAGGGTTAAGGGTCTCAAAAACGCTTAGAATCTGGGATAAAATGCGAAATGGAATGGTTCTTAACATACTAAAGCAAGACATTGAAATATATTAAGACATTTTAATTTAAAACGAAATTTGACCGAGGCACAAAGAGTTCACACAAGCGCGTGACTTTCAACCGCCGCGCCAACGCAATCAACACATTTCTCAAAAATTCTAGAACTAGCTCAAATATTCTTGCGAGTCAAATATTTTATTTACCTCGCTGCCACGGAAGAAGATTTTCTGTTCACTGATTGCAAAGCCTTCTTGTTCTTCAATCATCTGCTTTAACCTCATAACAGTAAGAGAGAGCTGAACACGGAAAGGCATTGGAAGTCGCGGCGTCCCATCATCGATTAGAATGCTAGAGACGAAAACAAGAGTATAATTCATTTAATAAAAAGCATTACTTGTAGAACCCAAAAGAGCATCTTCCAGGAAAATAAAGTTTCTTACCGAACAGACACTGGTTCAGCCATTTTACAACTTAAATCTTTTTACTCTCTGCTGCAAGCGAAATATTATTTGGTGTCTTTGTTATTAAGTTGGACTCTGGCCAGAAAACGGAGACCTCTTGAATCCCCAAATGTCTGGATTTTCTAAAATACACCTACCTAAAAAACTGAAAATATATTCAATGGATAGAAACTAACTTTTAGATAATGCGAACTTCGAGCCAAACAACGCACTGGATGTGCAAATAGGAAGATCGCTCGTACAATGACGGACACCACCAGAAACCCCACTCGTTGTTCGTTTCATTTGCTATTAATAGAGAATGAAGTCACATCTCAAGCACATTTATTGCCAGGGGTTTTGTCGCCACGGAAACAGCGCCGAATAATTGTTCCGATAACTTCCTAAAAAGGTGGATATCTCCGATTTTATTCGTAAGAATACCATATATGGAAGTCGTTTGATAGTTAGCGTTCCAACGTTAGACACGCCTTCACTTCGGAATGCCTACGTAAGGTTCGGTTGCTGTAATAAGTAACTGGTACTAAACTTAAAGCGGCATTAATGTAGATGGTCCCGTGGTGTAACGGTTAGCACTTGAGACTCTGAATCTCACGATCCGAGTTCAAATCTCGGCGGGACCTAACTTAAGCGTTTTTTTCTTTGTTTTTTTCTTTTACTTTCTGTGCTTCTAACCTATTTTTGGGTGTAATAACTAATCAAAAATACATTCAGTTTTAAAATAAATTGATATACGAATCTGAATTTTAAGTAGTATTCCACAATTACTTCTCTAGAGCCGTCTTTTAACGAAACGGGTTTATATGTATGTGTGCATGTTTCCAGAAAATAAAATTAACTTTTCGACAGCATATTATATTAACTGGTTTAAAACCATGTTCCTTTTTTGTGCATGTTTTTCCTCCACGAGGATAAGTTAATATCAACACGGGAGGGCAGTTCTTAAACGGCTTCGTGTACGAACATCAAGTCAATATTATTAAAAACGATAAATAGAAAGTCACGAAAAATTGCATGATTCTGACTTAAGACGCATTTCATGTTGTTGAATATAAGACGAAAATAAAACAAAACAAAATCAGATCAAAAAATTAAAACCATTAATTTTTGGGTTTTAATAGCAAATTTATTTTCAAGTAGTTCAAGTATTGAAGTTGTTTATTTTAAAAAGTTTTTTAAAAAAATTTACGTTCTCCAAAATCGATTCATTAAATTTTCCAAAATCCACAATTTAACTGAATTAACATTAATCCCCTGATATTATCTGTTTGGGGGTATTAAGTAAAACAGAATAATTTAAATTGTACTGATGTATACATTTTTAAAAATATTACGAGTTTCCAATTTTCACAAAATTATAAAATGCGAAAGTCAACAGCTCTTCGAAGCTCTACGTCAATACTCCGTTACCAAGAGACAAAACGATTATGTCACTTAACACTTGGACATAAACATTCACCGACAGTTTCGTGACGTTAAACATTTTTAAGTTCAGCATTCACCGATTTCTTTTGCGTCAATATAAATCTAAAAAAAAAATTATTTCCTGTACTTTCTGCCTGAACGAAAAGCAATTTGTTTGGCAAGTTGCGCTAAGCACGGAAACAAGGGACCACGCGGACGGAATGAGGGTGAAGTATTTCAACCAGTTGTAATAAAAGACCAATAGACAAGAAAACATCTTTTAAATAACACTTGCATAAAATACCTCATCGATGAACAACAACAAAACACAAAAATAGAGAAATGAATTGAATGTCGTACGAAGAGTATTGCAAGCAAAAATATTATGTGCACAATTTTCAAAAAAAAAACAATACATATTTGGACAGTCTGCTACTATACTACAGCTAGCTGCAAATGATCCCTGGAATAGGGTATTATATTTGTAATAGGTCCGAGATAGGGAATCTAATTTGCCATGAGGAAGGGATCGAATTTTCTGGAATAGGATAACGTTACTGGTATTGAGAAAGTTGTGATAACATATATTCATGCATAAAGTTTTAACGCATGTTTACTAGGAGGTTGAGAGTGATTTTTGACTTAAAGCTCTGATGACATAGGATATCACTTTTAAAGAGTTATTGGTTTGAGATAGAGTCTTGGTTTTCATTTGAATTTTATTCTTGAGAGGCCTTTTTGCTGTTTACATTTCAAGAGCATTCAATCGATTTTTATTATCCATGTTTTGCCCCGTGCAATAACGTCGGAAAAGGTGTATAACTTTTTTAAAAAATAACAGAGATGATATTTAATACACGGTGGGGTGAGCATATGAATATTTTTCCGAGCGGAAAAATATCTTCAAACGAGGAGATAAACTTCATATGTTCAAGCCAACGTGCAATTTCCTTTTTATTTCATAGATATGAGTGTTTCGAAAATATTATAAAACTAGATGAAAAAGACAGGAAAAAACAATGGATTGACGTCAGCGATATCTTCACCACCAGAGAGGAAATGCACAATGGCATTTTTATGCCGGTTGTAATTTTTGCGTGAGTTCGACGAACCACGCTTCCTAATGTCGTTCATTACTATAGCATTTCGAGGCAAAAGATATAGCAACGAACAATCAGGTTCGTTATTGTGAACGAGTCCAACGAGTCGTTGCGGGCCGCATCAATACCCTCTGTCAAAAAATATAACTAAAGTTTTTAAAATATTTGGATTAATCTTCTTTCAACTGGCGCATTGGTTTAGATTTTTAAAGTTAATGAACATTTACCCGTGTTACAGCTAAACAGGAGGTGTACCACAGGGGTACGTGTACCACAGGGGTACGTGTACCACAGGGGTACGTGTATACAATTAAATACGACTCTTTGTTACAAGCTATGCAAGAAGTGACGTGCCGCATGCGGTCATTGCTCTCATTAAGACTGCAGTGAATACTCAGTAATGCTTCTTTACCAAGCAACCGATATCCATTTTCGCATGCTCGGATTGGCTCACGTAACTCGCAATATTTAACAATTATTCCTCGAGCCCGAATGGGCTCTAAGTCAATAGCCCACGAGCCGATGAGCCCGAAGGTCGAATGGGCTATTGACTCGGAGACCACACGGGCGAGAGGAATAATTGTTTTAGTAAAATCCAACCAGTTGGTCAAAAAAATATCGAGACAAAACATCTTTCGCTAG
>JAOBRB020389693.1:0-10297 GCA_027575285.2 Zoanthus pulchellus | reverse complement strand
TCACTGTCTTCATCGATGGGTACGCGACAAATAGATTTAACCATATACACCTTGCCGATTGTTGTTTTACCCTTAACTGTTATGTTACGGTCACTTGTATTTTGAACCTGAACCATAAGGTGGCTGGAGCTCCTTACGGGAATCTTAGTTAGCAACTCAGTTATTACCAACCCGGGTAACTCGGTTGTAACTGGGCCAAGATGGAGTGGACATTTAATGCTCACGCTACCCCCCTTCGGAATAGTGGCGTTACGCTTTCCTGTTTTCACCTCATCAATTTCCTGTTCGGAATTACTGTCCCTGATAAGATTTACCAGAGTTCCTACTTTGTCCTTACAGTATTTAATCCCTGAAATGCATTTCGTATCAATCCAACACAGTCAACACCTGGGGTATTGTCACTAGACCGAATCAGTTCTTCAATAACATTAAAACCAATTATTGGCAGTTCCTGATCATTTTCGCCTACTAGTAAAGGAATTTCCAAGTTTTCTACTTTCTTCCCAGCTCCAGCTAAACAAAATTGAGCTTGAACCCAGCCATCATAGGGTATTGGGGTTCCGTTTACTGCTTCCAGAGACAGTTCCTGCCCCACCTCTAACAGTTGTGTGACCCCCCTAACTTTTTCTCCAGGAGGTGGGTGTCTAACCATTTCTTAGAAACCACGGCTTACTTGGGCCCCTGTGTCCCATAAGGCTTGAACTTCCTTTCCTTGTATTATACAGTCAACAACACACCTCTTTCCAACAAGCTTGGTCAGTTTTATTTGTTTTTTAGGAGAAAGGCTACAACTATACACTGCTACTGGATCAGGGGGGGCATTAAGTTCTCTATGTTCTTTCCAATTGGCCTTTTGACAATTTTTTGAATAATATTTGCTTACTTTACAATCTAAACAACCACCAAACTTAAGGCCTCCCCCCTCTGACTTCCCGCAATGGACACAATAGTTGGACTGATGTTTGGTCACACCCTGTCCGGGGGTGTGACCGCTGCTCTTTTCCCTGGTTCCTGGGTGCTGGTGACTTTTGGGTGCTTCTACAACCTCTTGCATAATGGTCTGGGCTTCAACATTTAAGACAGTGAGTGCAATTTTGCAGGTTTTCCTGTTGGCATCGTTGGCAGCAGGGGGACCTGGCTGGCCGATCGGGCTTGGTCTCCCCCCTGGGTCAACCCACTGTCTGGTGCATGGTCCCAGTCCCTTTTTGAACGTTCAGTCTTCTTAACAGCAGCGATTTCAACCCTTAATTGCTGAAGCTCTTTCAAAAGATCCCCTTCTAGTGTTTTACCATTGGCACCCCCCTTACTACACCCTGATACCTGACTTATCTTGGTTTTTGCCCTTGGACCCAGCTTCTGATTTCTCTCTGTCTCACTACTCACACAGGCATTTAACTTCTCAAAAACCTCCTCATCAGACAATGTTGTATCTCTTAGGTACACTTTCATTTCTGTTTTGACCCCGTCATTAATTAGTCCCGTTAACAAACTGTGTATATACATGCTTTGTACAAGAGCTGGATCATATTTCAAACCAGATTCTATTTCTTGGGATGCCAATAACAGTTTCTGTCTCAAATCCAGCAGTCTGACAAGAAAATCCTGGAGGGACTCACTAGAAACCTGAACTGCTGTAGTTAGCTGTGAATATAACTCTGTAGCACTAGACCAAATTCTCCTGGTCTCGGCTAGATTTAACCCTTGCTTGCCCTCCAAATAATTTCTTAAACTAAGCCCTGGGTTAATTGCTTCTATTACTGCCCTCATAATTTCTTTCACAGTATAACCATTACTTTTACCTGCTTCAATCTGGTGCATTAAACTTGAAAAACTAAGACAATCTTTCTGATTAATAGAGCCAATCTGACCGGCAATCTTAAATTCTCATCGTACAGAAATCTGGGGCTTAGAGTCAAACATCAGTTTTATTATTTAACTTTTCGACTGACTCTTTTTTTATGCCAGTCGAGTTCTGATTCTTCATTCTCGCTGCTTTCAAAACAGCTTGTAATTTATCGGCATCCAATTCTTCTTTTTCCAGATACTTAGTAATTGCCTGAATCGCTGCCAATTTTCCATTTTTGGCGGGCTTCGGAATAATTAATTCATCACAAAGTTCAATCAGTTTATCCTCATTCAAAAAGCACAATTCCTGTCTTATTTCGATATTCAACTCTTCAGCCATGACTCACCTACAATCCTGGAATCTCCGGAGTCCTGGCAGGGTCGCCAAAATGTAACACCCAGGATACTTTTATTTGAATAAATATTACAAAAAGTTCACAACCAAAAATACACTTTCTCTTTCCTTTTCGTGCTACTAACACCACACGGAAAAATCGCTCCACAATCCATTTCGAGCGAGTCGGTCCAGGGGTGCGCGGCTGAAACCGCCATAGGTGGCCCCTACATAGGTATAGTCTCAAACATTTGTGCGTCTCAGAGAATGTTGTTCAATGTGATCCAGTGGCCATCACGGCGCAGACTGTTCTGATACTTGTCACTTTCTTCACATCAGGGAGAGCATTTACGATCAGATCCGGAAGCATTGAGAGATGCCGTGTTAGCTTTGCAGAATCGATGTCTTTCCCAAAGATAGATGTCTTAACTGCATCCAGGTGGGCTTCGAAGTCGCATCCATTGGAGGGCATCTAGTATTAGCTTCTCCATGGCAACCAGTGGTTCCAGGAAATCCTGGTTGAACCTCTCAGTCGGCTCACTTGGAGCATTGTATCTGTGTGGATTGATCCCATCATCAAGTCGCATTGGCTGGTGTCTATGTCGATGCAGAGCTGGTTCACCAATGTCCAGCTCTCTTGCAACCTTCACAGTACCATTGTAGAAAGATTAAAGGCCTCCACCGTTCTCTGGCGCTTTGACAGAGGACACTGCATCCTGCACATTCATGTCCTTTCCCTGTTGGGCTTTGGAGATCTCGGCTGCAGAAAAAAGACGTTGACTAAGGCGAAGTCCAAACCATGTTCCAAACTTCTCTAGAGCAGAAAGGACACCACTCGCTTTAAGTCCATAATCGTCCCTGGTTGTTTCATTGATCTCCTGCATGGTGTCAATGACTACCTGGTACTGATTGAGGACACTTTCAAGTGCAGCTGTACAGCAGTCCGTCAGTGGGACACAGAGGCTTGATGGTACCTCCCTCTTCCTCGCTTTCAGAAATCATTGTAGAAAACAGATGCTTTCTCTCTGGGGAATAGTTTATCAGTTTGTCCATCTCTTTGACAATATCCATGGCATCCCTGATAGATGTTACCTTCCTACAGGTATCTTGCAGACAAAGGTTCAAGGAGTGCGCCTAGCAGTGTACAGGGACAGCTGCAGGTTCCTCTTGTCTGAGACACGTTGCGACGCCAGAGCGGTTTCCCTGAATAGTTGCGGCACTGTCGTACGTGTTTGTCCTCTACAAAGCTGTAAAGGGAGCCCCGTTCGCAGAAGGACATCCTTGACTGCATCTGTGATAGTGGCAGCATCCGTCTTGAGTAGCTGAAAGATCCCAAGGGAGACGTCGTGACTGCTGTAGTTATGATCCACATATCTCACACTAATGTTAAGCTGCTTGTTCCAGGATACATCGGTTGCATCGTCTGCAATCACGGAGGATAGACGGACTTCTGGGTTGAAATGGAACTGGGCCATCATAGTTGATATTACATCCTTCACAATCACAATCAGTAGGTTGGGAGGAGAGCCGTTTCACAGGCGTACCTGCATCCGCATTACTGTCGTCATGATCATGAGCCCTAGAAACGGAAAGCACAGGCTGTTCCTCTTTCTCTAATGATTGGGATGGTCCAGGGACACTCACTACGGAAGACACATCATCTCCCTCCTTATCCATGGTATCCTAAAGGTCATACAGGAAAAAATACTAGTATGAGAAAGATAACAGAGTATGCATTTTCTGTACCATTAGTAAGTAAATTATATACATTTATGGTATATTTTTAACAATCTATGCCCAAAATGACAGTAGAAATACAAAATATCCATTTCTATCATTAAGTCAGTAGCGAGATAGCCCACATATTACTGCAATTATATCCAGAATAACTTGAGATCAAAACGACGAAAAAAATACAAACAAGCATGTATTCATTAAGCGAAAGCTATAACAAGTGCACTGTCGTGCGATTTGGAGAGAACCCGCGAGACTTCACTTGTTATCAAAAATAGTGGCTGATTGTTAGTTTTGTACGAAACTCCAATTTGAAGGTCTCTCTCCAAGGCCACACTTGCAAAATGGTTGAATACACGTGTATAAGAAAGAATAAATGTTGTTTGCCCAAAATATAATTTCTCTGACCGCTGATATTCATTTAGAGTGAACATTTATGTGATCCTGCTTCTACATTCCACAGACAATGTCAGGACGCCGCCGTGCTTTAAATTTTGATGAATTCAAAGAAAATCACGGTGGAAATAGGGAACAAACTGGAAAGACCCTATCTATCTTTGAACATCAATACGATGGTGCTAACTGAGCATCATGATGTGATGGATAAGCACGTTCAATTCCTTCAGGGATAGCCTTTAATTACGTAAAACTTTCACTTGCTCATGAAATCAACAATCTATGCCCAAAATCACAGTAGAAATACAAAATATCCATCTGCAAGGAGGGAATCACCCATAAGAAACTCAGAATTAAACAACTACCTTGTCTTGGTGAGCCGCCATGCTGGAATCTAAGTTAGGGTCGTTGTTGTTGCTGGTATCTCTCCTATCGCAAAAAGGACAAAATTGTCTTCGGTTTCTTCGTAGTTTTGTCTGGCGAATTCTTCCTCCGTTTGGGAGCCATGTTTACATTACGTCCAGCAAAGAAAGTTTCTTCGCTTCTACTGATGGCACTGACTTCTGGGAATTTTTGCCTCGAGTTTCCGAAGGGCTCCGATACTCTTCGAGTTTAGCGGGTTCTTCCATATTTGGAGTGCCACATGACTTAGCATATCGGGAAGGAAAGCATATCGTTCCCAGGGAATTTTATATTTAATGTTACAGAGTATGATAAAAGATTTAATTTTCTGTTTTTTATTTTCGTTTTCTGAATTAAATCATTAAAGTACTATCTTTTAGTACGTCAAAAAAAGATTCCAGTTGGGACCACTTCCATCTTTGAATGACCCATCAGGAGCAACTGAGCGGTTGGACAAAGTTATAATTTTGAGACGGGCAGACCCAGGTGTCTTTGTTGCCCATAGAGCATCTTTACCCCAACGGGGCAGGTTGACAACAGATCAGAATTTCATAGGAAACTCGAGTGCCTCTCACCAAGACTATGAAAACTGCAAGAGATAAAATAAGACAAAGTAATTATTATATATGTTTTATATCAGTTTTTTCAACACGTGATTGTAAGTTAGAAACAACTAACTGACCTTTCGGTTACTTGTTTGAAATGACTCTTGATGTAAAAAATTTCAAGACAAAATGTTTTAAAAATGACTAAGATTTTGTACAATATATAGTGTTGTGTATAATGCAATCTAGTTTTCAGCACAAATCAGTTTTGAAGTTTGGTGGGGTTACAAAAATAGGATTTTATTTACTGTAACTTGGTCTGGGATGACTAATATTTGTTTAAAAAGGACTTGAAATTATATTTTCACATATCAAATGTCTGCCTACTAAGGAACCAAGTAAATACATAAAGTTTCTGGACAAATCATTTTCAATAAGTGTTTGTCAATGCAATAAAGAAAAATCACATACATTATCTTGTCAAATAAATCACAACACACTTTAGTTTAAATTTTGTATGCTTGTGTGACTCAATAACATTTCTTAAAATATTTGCTATCTTCACACTGGTATAGTATTTCTTTGAAGGGACAGCTTCAATACCTGCTTTTTTGTAACTGTATCCTGAAAATAGTTTTTGCTCAGCTGAGATGAGATATGTAAAAAGCTTTTGGTCTCATTTGCATAATTTCGTTTTAATGCCATTAAATTGCTCAACCTAATGTGTTTTTTGAGAGTTAACGTGAACGGCCATGACAGTGAGCAAGAGTCTGCCATCCTTGAAAAACTAATTACAGGTAATGACAGCAATTCTTTTAAAGAAATACTGTAACAGTTACAAAATATCACTATTTTAAAGATTGTTTCACAGTCACACGAACATGGGATGCAAACTTTGCATTATAAAAAGTTTTAGTTTGCAATTATCCGGTCATCATCAGTGCAAGTTGAACATTATTATATTGGTGTTCTAGATGATTAGGTGTGTGAAAATGCCAAAAATATTTCATACAGGGCAAATGACAACTGAAACCTGCTTTTAAAAATCTGAAGTGCATTGTGTTTTGTTTAAAGATTTTCACTTGTTATTTTTTTGTCTTTTAAAATACAATAACTATGTAAAGTTCTAAAACCAAATTATAAAACATTATTGATATAAGATTAAACATAATGTGTGTTTACTGTACATTGTAGCTTGCTTTTACAACACGATTATGCCATGTGTTTTTTTTAGTTATTAGAAGTTTCATATAAAATCCTGGACAAAGCCAGGCAACTCGAAACCGAATATGTTCAATCCTACACTCAAGCAATTCCCCTGCTAAGAAGGCCTCCATAACATAATGACTTAATTCTGAGGCTATATAACCAACATGATGCCATCCATTCAATCCATAATCAACCTGCACATAAATTGCATTTTTGTCTTTTTCATTAATTGGTTCCGGACTGATTCTCACATCAACTTTAGCACGCTCTTTCATCTGATTAAAACACCTTTCAAGGTGTAAGTGGGTTTCTAATGTATGGGCAACTTTAAATGGTAAGGTATGTGTTATGTCTTCCTCTTTGGTTGTACTATTTGCAAAAAATGTTGTTTTCCATACCTAGCTGCAATTTCAGTTGACATCAACAACTGTTAAGATCATTTTCATATTTTGATACTTGATTAAAGTTTGATAATAAATACCTTTAAAAAAAGTTTGGTTAAAAATTGAAATATTACATACCTAGTGTCAATTTACTGATTAATCAATTATCATTACAGTTTCCTTAAATCTAATAAATCCACCAGTTGCAACAACTTTTTTAAACTGGAAGAGTTTGTAACTTTAGACATTGTCTGTAAAAATTTTAATATTTCGCCCAATGTAAATTTTCAATTATGCAATAAATTTAAAATTACAAAAAAATTAAAAAGCTATTATTCAAGTTGCACTTTTTTGTTTTCAGAAATTAAAGTGATTATTTATTGGCAACAGGACCCTTGCTTTTCAGCTAATTTTGTTTATCACTCGTATGATTACTGACCGAATTGGACTCCACTCAGTCCTATTTATACCATTATTAATTTGATCGTAGAGTGAAAAATTTGGCATTAAAAAAAATTAGACCTATCATGAATCCGAACATAAGATACCCCGAGTAAACGCGTCTGTACGCGTCTAGTTTCATTTAATCAAAGCATTCGTGTACACAGAAGGAAACTTTTTTCGCCATTAGTCTAGGTATGATTCAAAAACTTTTTACTTTATTATCTGTTAATAAATAAACAAAAACTATTTGAAATGAGAAAATGGTAAGAACCGCTTATATCATTTGAACAAAAACAGCTATTTTTGACTATTTTCAGTGCAGTCATATTATAAAATCTCAAAACAAGTTGCAACAAAAACATCGATTATTTACAAAACTGTTTTTAAATACAACTTTAAACAATGAATAATGGGTGATGAAGATACCTTTAGTTTCCCTTTTGCGTCAAGTCGCTCACACGCGCAACGCAAGGAGATGTGCTCTTGACGGTGGTCAAGAGACAAATAAAAAAATTTTTATGTCTAACCCATAGTGCTTTGCGAGTAATGATCCCCCTCCTCTGGTTACAACCAGTAATGCGTCAATTTTTTGTGAGTCTTTGCTAAAATTGGCCAGTGGAAGGAGTTATGGAATATGCGTGTAATGCAGGCGTTGTTGTGCTTTGTGTTGCATGTTGCTCGTTGTTCCAAATTATTAGACAGTTTTTTCGACTCAGTCTTCAATCGATCTTGGTTCTGCAAAGTGTTTATGGAATAGTGTTGTTTGAACCGTAACTGTCTTCATCAGATAAGTAAAACTTATGTTGTTTTCCATCTATATTTTCCGGTTAGTCTGTCTTCGAGTTTTATTTCAACCTGAAACTGTGTCTAGTTTGGCGCCAAATTTGTTTCCATTTTTTAAAATCATGACCAAAAGGAAAAGACACCAAAGAAACCCACAGTTGACAAACGGACGAAAAAGGTACGGCCATTGCCATCAAATGCTTGCGAAGAGGACGTTTTTCCAACACAAAAGTTGACCAGGCCACGAGCAAGTGGAAGCAGTCTGATTTGTTGATATCAATGGAAGTGGTTCCTGTAGTGGTTAGTCATTTTCTTTGTTTAGTAAGAGGGTCTTATAGAAAAAAACTATAAATTTAACTTGCCGGAGAATATTTATGTCAAAACCTGGTAAAGGACATACTAAAACCTGTCTCATAGGCATTGGAATTTTATTTGGTCAGAACTTGGTAGGTGATCAGAATTGTCATTAATAATTATTCCATTACAAATGACAGCTAATACTACTATAGACATAGTAAACTGATGAAATAGCCTATTTACTCCCAAGTTTTAATTTATCAAACAAGAAAAAAGAAACAATACTTTCTCTATGTTTAAACCTTAAGTTAATTAGTACTGTTAAACACAGCATTTTTAATGAAAATGGAGTATTGCATTTTCTGTGAAGAACATAAAGTTTCTTGAATCATATTTGAGAAATCAAAATTACTGAATGAACAGTCTGTTTTAGTGGTATGTGTGTGCTTGTTTATTTCAATATAAATGAAGTATTGTAGGAGTAATGTTGACCTTCTTAAGGCCAAGGTTGTTTAACAGTCAATGTTTGACAAATACTTAAGTGTATTTGTTCCTAGTAATAGTCTCGTGATAAAATAATTGAATCTTTACACTATTATGCTCAAAACGAAATTGATGGTAATTGGTTGCATACCATCAACGGTCATCATACTCGTCAGTGCAATGATAATGCCCCTATCGATTGATTTTTTCCGCCCAGACTTGCAAATATACTGTAGACTTGCCTGAAAAGTCCTTCCATCTTTCACTGATGCAACTAAAATTAAAGCAAACTGCTCTTGACAGAATTATGTGATTGAGAACACTGCATTGATCAGCCAGTGGTCATTCACAGAGTAAACAGCAACAATGTCTGACTTGGAAAATTTCCTCATAGAAATCATTTCGAAAATGGTGCTGATAATAAAAGAAGAGAAAGGTTTGCTCGAATTTAAAGATAACAAAATGCTAATGCAGGGTTTCAGAAACAGGCCGGCAAACGGCTGATTTCCCCGGTGCTTTCTTGAATTTGGGGAATTTTTGCCATAGCTTCACAGGCTTTCGCCAGGACAACTTTAGGGACGGAAGTCAGATAAATTATACAGTTACATGTCAAAATACATGCAATTTGCAAACAAAAATAAACACCAAACCATATTTGTTTAAACTCTTTAGGTTTTAAGCTGTATCAGATCTCAATTCACTGGTCACCGTTTGACAAAAAAATAAGAGCACCATGATACGTATAATCGTGTCATACAGTTACTAAAGATTTCTGTCATGGAAAACATACTTGCAAGAACTTATTTTTACCATTGAATTTTTGTTATTCTTTAGTTGACTGGAAGTGCGGGATTCTGGTAATGAATGAACTTCAAGATGATGAATATCGAACCATGGTACAGATGTTGAATAAAGAACAAGAGGAATTCTTTGATCATGTATTACATTTGATTAAAACATCTGATGAACCATTTTTCTGCTTTCTTAGCGGAGGGGCAGGTGTAGGTAAATCACATGTTACTAAAGCTTTGTATCAGGCAGCTATAAAGTATTACAACACTAGGGCTGGAGTTAACTTTGCTCAAACAAAGGTGTTAATGCTAGCTCCTACTGGTAAAGCAGCGTACAATATCAAAGGTAACACTATACACAATGCACTATCTATACCAGCATCTCAATCATTAAAGAATTACAAAAGCCTTGATGCAAGTAGACTTAATACAATAAGGTGTCAGCTTGGTGGGATTAAGCTTATATTTATTGATGAAATCTCTATGGTAGGTAACACTATGTTCAATATACAAATCAACAATAGACTAAAGGATATTAAAGGTAGCTCACTACCGTTTGGTGGTGTCAGTATAGTTGCTATTGGGGATTTATTCCAACTACAACCAGTTATGGATGGTTATATATTTAAAAATATGAACAATGATGAATAT
>JAOBRB020389609.1:0-10301 GCA_027575285.2 Zoanthus pulchellus | reverse complement strand
CATTTTTCTAGACTCTTATTTACCACGGCAAATCAACCAATCAAATTGCGAGATTATTGTGTGTTATGGTAAAAAATGTTATTTTTAAAGCACAGAGAGGGAATTTTGCCATAAAGGGAAAGGCAAGATTCAAACCAGATCAAAATAATAATTGGGGCTATATACTGCAGAAAAGAGAAAAAATACAGCGGGCTTCCGCATTTCACTTCCCTAACTGAAATTTCCTACAGCTCTCTTTTGTAATTTTTCTAGAGCCCAGCAGGGATACAATAAAATCTAGATGCTTTTTTCTTTTGGTCAAACTTGAAAAAATTTAGAGAAAAGCTATTGAGACCAAGAAGCAAAATTACCTACTAATTCACTTCAAAAAAAAAAAAAACCCCGAAACCTCAAAGGATGTTTGGAGATTCCATTTCAATGACAAAACGTATAATTTACCGAGTTTAAAATCTTTTGCAGTATTATTTCAAGGGATTTGTTAGTAAAATGAACAATGTGTAAATTATATATTGAAAACACAAAGTTTGGTGAATATATGGCGACGTAGAATTGTAGAAAATTCAATTCTAAAAGTGGAAACCAAGATTTTGATACATCGTGGAAACATTATTTTGCGTTTCTTGTTTAAATTGTTCAACCAAAAAACAATTCAAAAGTCTACAAGCAAATAGATACTTCTACTTATGATAAAAATGCTTTATTGAATGAGATAATTTGGAAAGGCCAATTCAAAATCCTTTCTAAATTTCTTCGTGGGTATATAAGGTTTTTCACACTTTTTTACTTAAATACTATTCAAATGAGCTCTTTGTTTAGGTCAAAGCTCAAAGTTAAGACGCGTTCACACTAGCGACGCAAACGCAGACGCAGACGCAATAAAAACAAATGTGAATGCAACTTGACGCTGACGCTGACGCAAGAAAAAGGAAAGTTTCCTTTTTCTAGCGCACACCTTGCGCTTGCGTTTGCTTTTGCTTCGCAAATTTCCAGGGCCAAGTTGTCCAAAGACTGGTTAAGTTTAACCCTGGGTTAAGCAAAAATTCAAACAAGCATTTCTTCTTTAAGAAAAGGTAAATGGCTATTTATGAATACAGTCTGGATTTTTCTACGAAAAGTCTTGTTAATCCCAAAATTACAACGAAAGTCTCTGCTCGTAAGATTGGAAACAAGATCGTGGGTAAACCATTTAATCCTGGGTTAGTGCTAATAGGCTTTTAAACAACTGAGCCCAAGTGTGAATGGGGATGACGCAAACGCAGACACAGGCGCCTGCGTAGCTTGCATCACTTGCGTCGCTGGTGTGGATGTCCTTGCGCTTGCGTCGGCGTTTGCTCTTCCATTTGCGTCTCAACTGTGAACATGCCTTTTAAGGAGCTCTATGACCGTAGATTATGGCGTCCCGAAACGTTCTAATCAACAATATTTCTGCACCATAACACATTGACAGAGCAACTCTTCTTATTCAGCTTTGATAAAAATAATGTTTTAATAGTTTTGTTGGGGATATCTGGCCCGATTTCTGCAGATAGTCATCAATCTTCCTAGTAAACTTTTTTTTAGTTTAGCTGGAGGAGTAGGATAGTTTACAAACAGTGGGTTTTGGTGGTAGTAAATATTAGCTATATGGTATTTGGTGGTATTAAATATTGGGTTTACGGTATTTGGTGGTACTAAATATTAGCTATATGGTATTTGGTGGTATTAAATATTGGGTTTACGGTATTTGGTGGTATTAAATATTAGATATACGGTATTTGGGGTAAAAAAAATTATGTATGCGGTATATGAAGGTACTAAGTATTAGGCGTACAGTATTTGGTGGTATCAAATATTAGGTATACGGTACATGGGGGTACTAAATATTCGGTATAC
Source organism: Zoanthus pulchellus (assembly GCA_027575285.2). NCBI lineage: Eukaryota > Metazoa > Cnidaria > Anthozoa > Zoantharia > Zoanthidae > Zoanthus > Zoanthus pulchellus. Next base: position 8,429 of record JAOBRB020389609.1, on the reverse strand, counting down.
GGTATTTAGGGGAATTAAATATTAAGTATACGGTATTTGGGGGTACTAAATATTAGGCATATGGTATTTGGAGGTATTAAATATTAGGTATACGGTATTTGGGAAAACTAAATATCAGGTGTACGGTATTTGGGGGTATTAAATATTAGGCAAATGGTATTTGGCGGTATCAAATATTAGGTATACGGCATTTGGTGGTATAAAATATTATGTATACGGTATTTTAATGGTAAAAATCGGTATAAAAAGTTATCCTTTTTTTGAAGTTTCTCGAATGTCAATGTTCACCTTTTTTTAACTCTGCTATTCCCTAGATTTAAAACCTACTAACATATTAGAAAGAAAGTGTTACTCGAGTTGAATGCTCTGAAAAAATTCTGAGTCATTGACGGGATTCGAACCCGCAACCTTCTGATTACCTGCCAGACGCTCTACCCATTGAGCTACAAAGTCTCACATGGGGAGGCAGGTTACTGGTGAAGTTCTTATACATTCCCGCTGGACATACGTCTCGCATCTGCTCGCTCGATATGTCCGATAGTCATATTTACAATCTGATTTTATTCCTCAAATGATAATATATAGAAGTATGCAACTCGGTTTAAAGTTAGAAAGAAAGTGTTACTCGAGCTGAATGCTCATGTTCTATATTGCTTTCTTAAACCAATAAAAAACAATAAATATCACACGGGAGCGTGTAAGTTACTATTACTATGTACAATCATATACATGAAAAAATTACTTGTATCTGATTGGTGAAAAGCAGTGCAATTATTTTGTAATTCTGTGCAAAAATTTGTAATTTCGTGCAATTACAATCTCAAGCATTTAAATCTGATTGGTTAATAAACAATACAAATCTAATAAACCAATCAAAATGCAGTGGTTTCTAAGACAACGAGGGAGAGATTTTCAAAGAAAAATCTTGAAAACAAAGAAAATGGCGTTTTCAGTAGATTTGGTGATTCAAATTAAACACTAACTAACATAAAAAACTAGTGCAAAGAATGAAAATACCTGCAAGAGTAACGCTGTATGGATGACTGCGTGAAATGCTTTGTTTAATGTAATGGAGGTTGACGTAAAATTCGGGTTTTCCAACACGTCTCCTGCCAGCGAGCTCCGCAAGAGAAAATGTTTTTGAATGAACTCCTTTGATAAAACTTGGGACTTGTTTGTCTTTTCGTGGCTACAGAAATATTTCCAAAGGATGATTCGTACAAATCACAAATCTTAAAATTTACAACGAGGTTCAAGTGATTTTATTGTCAACTGCGGTTTACCGTAAACTGTCACGTTGTCACTGTCACGTTTTGCTTTTTCTCTGGCACTTTCTTATAACTTTTTCATGTATAAGCTTAACAAGTAACTGAACCTGTTACTCAGTGCTTTTCAAAACACACTGGTGCAAATTAATTCCATATATATATTCGATTACATGATATACTTATTTCTTATATATACGGTTTCATTCTTGGACTATGTGTATACCAAACCTTTTCAAAAAATCTGCTCTTTTTACAACTTACATCCGTTCAGCTTTCTCCACGTCGAACCAAATGCTGTAATCATCGTGACAGCAATAAATGCGAAGGTTTTCATCTGCAAAACAACATAAGTCTCTGATATATGATATAAAAATACTTCATCAAATCCAATATTTCCTGTTTTCTTTCAATGTAGTTTTTAAGATCGAAAGTAGCCGGCTTTGCCGCAAACAACACATTGGCAAAACTAATAAATCATTTTAATAAAGATAGCAAATCCTATCTTAAACATTAATGGCACTTATAACATACAATACGCATTGAGCAACGATCCAATTAATTTAAACATTGTTATTACCTTCACCAAGGAGGTTATGTTTTTGCCGGGTTTGTTTGTTTGTTTGTTTGTTTGTTTGTTTGTTTGTTAGCAACATAACTCAAAACGTTAAGGACGGATTTTGATGAAATTTTCAGATGTTGTCTGAAATGGGACATGGAAGAACTGATTAAATTTTGAGGATGATCCGCAAGAAATCCTGGATTCTGGATCACTTTGAATTTTTTGATAACATTGTGATCACAAGATATTTTGTGGTGGTCTGCGCTCTCTGAATGCCTTTCCAGTTATCATTATTTTTTATATTTTCTTTCATTTCAATATCTTAAAAGCGTCTGTAATATTAGACATATAAAAAGCTGTAACAGATATTGTCTTAATAAAACATGATGAATACTGGTAGTGGTATGGATAAACGGCCTTAACTTCACTCACGTTGTAACTTTAATCTTTGCAGTTTTTTTATGACAAAAATGTTTTACAGAATAAAATAATACCCCAACTTCTGAGTTTAAACAGCCGTTGAAGGGCAAACCCGCTTTCTCAAATATTTACTGCGTTAAGTCAATCACCAACTATCAAGTGGAAGACCGTCTCCAGCTTCACTAAGGGTTAGAGAATCTTGCTTTCGTAACGCCACTCTGTACGTTGTTTAGTTTTTCAATCTTCTTTTATCATCATCACCATCATCATCATCATCATCATCATTATCATAATCATCACATCATCATCATCACCATCATCATCATCATCATCACTACCATCATCATCACCATCATCATAATCACCATCACCATCATAATCATCATCATCATCATCATCAACATCATCATCATCATCACTACCATCATAATCACCATCACAATCATCATTGTCATCACCATCATCACCATCATCTTCATCGTCATCATCATCATCACCACTACCATCATCACCATCATCATAATCACCATCACCATCATCATCATCGTCGTCATCACCATCATCATCATCGTCATCACCATCATCATTGTAACAGAGAGATACAAACTGATGAAGCAGTTTGTCCGTGGTCGAACGGGAAAAACTGCGCCATGCAATTAGGTTGTCTACATTTTTTGTTTCTATTTCTAGCCATTAACATCCATAATCACCTCTTACCTTTCTTTAGGTGAAGTGGTTTCTTAAGAAAGTAAATAGCTTGCATCCAGTGATCCCTCCACTTTCAAACATAAACAAACTTCAAATTAATCAGAAGCGTCCTGTGAGCCACCCCATGGATGAATTATACGTTTTACAACAGAATCTTTGCATTGCAAAAAATTCAAATAACTTGTGATGTCTATATAATTTAAGGGTGTTGTTTGAACGTAACACTTAGGGAAATGTTTTAGATTACAATTTCCTTTAGAAATAAATAAACCTTAGCCGTGTATTAAACGGTGATAAAGCAACAGTAAGGGCCTGTTCACATGAGGCGAGATATTTCGGGGGCTAGGGGCAACTCGGTCTTCCGAGATATCTCAGGCCGAGCCAAGTTTTTCTACATTTACTTTATGTTCCAGCCATTCCGTTCACATGAAGCTGAGACAACTCAGGGGTGCGAGATATCTCGGTCTGGAAGGTAGGGATAGCTCTAGGGGTAAAGTTGTCTCGGTCCATGTGAACGGTTCACACCGAGATATCTCGAAGGTTGGGGACAACTTCCTGAGTTGTGCGCATGCGTTAATAATACTTAACAACATTAACCGAGACATCTCGGGGTCAAGTTTTCTCATGTAAACCAGAAACAGTTTCATCCCTACAACACCGAGATAACCCTATCCCCAGAGATATCATGTGAACAGACCCTAACAGACCGCCGCCTGGTTAGCCCAGTTGGTAAGGTGCCAGTCTGCTGTGCGGAAGGTCTCGGGTTCGATTCCCAGCCGGACCAACACTCAGGGTCTTAAAACAATTGAGGAGAAAGTGCTGCCTTTGCTCTAACATCTTCAAATGGTTAGACTTTCGCGTCTTCTCGGATAAGAACGTTAAACCGTAGGCCCAGGAGTAAGATCCTTGTAAAGGACCTCTAGTCCTATTATCTCTACTCCTTGGAACCTTATTAGGTTCCTAAATGTCCTAAGTTTAAGTTTAAGTGAACCAACTTTACCATTTAACCTCATCTGTACAAAAATGAAGGAAATAACGTATTATAAATCATAAAAATTAATTATTGGTTGGTGAACGAAACTAAAGCAAGTGGGCTGAGATAAATCATTACAACAAAAAGTAAATTTCATTAGATTTTAATTGCTCCCAATTATAATTCAGTAATAATGTAATATTATAAAGTTCAAATTATTGTGTCCAAAATATTTTAGGCAAGGTATACAAGTGTTTGATTTTATGGTGGCATAAAAAACAAGTTCATGAATGTCATGAATAATCTTTAACTTCATCAAAACAAAGAAAAGATTCAAACCCATGTGATACTATAGTAGAGCGACCAAACAAGCTTTGGAGCTAATTGGAATAGGTCATTGTAATCGCTCCATGATGATTCATTAAAATTATTATTTTTTATGTAAACTAATGACTTACTAATGAATTGCAGATATGTGGAGGCAGCATGGCGCAGTGGTTAGAGTTGGGGATTTGAATGCGGAAGACCCGGGTTCGATTCCCTGACTCTGACCACTGAATGAACTTGTCCTCGACGATCCAAGGGACAAATTTACCACGCTTTGTAAATAGCCAACTGGTTTGCCTCCTACCAGTTGGGATTCTTAAGTGGGGAAGAGGGAGGTTTTTAATAAAACACTGAAAAGCCCCTTTGGGGGAGTTGTCATTCTTAGTATTTTCTTTTTTCTTTATACTAAAAAAGTAAAAGATTAAACTAACTAGCGGTAAATTAGTTTGACCTACGTCGGTGTTTCTAAAGAAACAATTTAGTAACAAATATGTAAATTATACACCGTATAAAAGAAAGAATACTTACTGACGTTTCGGACGTTAGTGCTTCGTCGGAGTAAAAGAAAGAGAAAGAAAAGATGGTGAGTTTATATAGGCAGGGAGAAGAGAAGCTAGCCAACAGAAACACGGTACTAAAAAGGTACACAATATGTCAGTCATACAGTTGCATACATGTTCCTACGTACCTGGGCATTCCTTCCTTGTGGATGAACCCACTTAGGTGCTGTAGAGAGAGTTATGTTACCACTTGTATCCATGTCCAGACACCACCACATCACAACACCGTGGGCTGTAGCAGTCTGTGTTACCTCTGAGTCTGCTGTGTACTGCCTCACTCTGTTCATCCCATATTCAGCAGAAGTAGAATCCGGAATGACAACACGGTTGGGGCACGTGGATGCCAAGTGCATTTTACACAAATCAAACCTAGCAAAATAATGTGCATATGGATATCTATTGCAGAAGAATTAGTGACAGGTAAGATCTAGAGCTGTTTTTTTACAAACAAACGCTAGGAGTGGCAATGGACGACAAAATCAAATAATACAATTTCAACTTAAAGCAAAAAAATAATGTTTACAGCTTCAAAATTGAAAAATTTTCAACAGTAATAGAAACTTGTAACATTTACATAGCACAATAAAGATGTAGGTAGGTAGGTAGGTAAATCCTTTATTTCAAAATAGTAAAATACCTATCAGGTTTTCAACTGTTTTACTTGATATCCGTTTAATAAATTCATAAAAACTACTAAAATTGCTATAAAGGTATTCAAGTCCTTTCGAAGAAAATTACAAATGTACAGAACTTATAAGAAATCACTATAATTACATGCGTATCAAATATAACTAAATCTAATAGATAAGACATAAAGGTAAAAAGCAACACCGGGATTCAGAGGATTCTGTTAGGTTTTTTCAAAGAAACTTGCCGCCATTCTTTCAGTTTTGGCCACTGTATTCCATAGTATTGATCCACTATAACTAATAGATTGCTTATAACAATCCGTTCTTGGCAGTGGAACTGTTAGTTTATTTCCTGAATTACGTAAATCTACAAGGCTGTTTACTTCCTTAGGCCTAAATAGATCCTTGAGATATTTAGGTGCTTTATCATTCATAATTTTCTTCATTAACTTCTTTTTGTGATCAAAGCGTCTTTTATCTAATGTTAACCACCCTAGCTCAGTCAAAATTTTACTTGATCGTATTTCCCAGCTAGATCTCGTGATAATCCTGGCAGCATGATTTTGGAGTCGTTGTAATTTTATAGCAAGGCTTTATCCAAACCGTCCCAGACAACAGAAGCATAATCCAGATGTGGCAAGATAAGAGCCTTATATATGTTAACTAGAGTATCATGGTCAACATAGTCTCGTGCTCTTTTAAGTAGATCAAGGACAGGGCAAACCTTTTTGTAGATATGTTCTATATGATTAGACCATGATAAGGTTTGCTCTTTACGCTTTTAGCCTGTTGGACTGGTCGGTGATCAATTTTGATATTTAACCATAGTTAATCGAGGGGGCGTTATTGCCTTGTTGTTGTTGTTAACAGATTATGCGCACTAGAAGAACCGCAATTCAGACCAAAAGTATTGTAGCATCCTCAAAACACAAGTTGTTAAAGACTCCTGTCAAAGAGTGAGAGTATTATATCAGATCGCTCTTGCCTTTTCTCAACTCCAACACATATACATAAATAATAGCATATAATTAAACCTATTTCCTAAACGAGTCAAAGAATTGGTAACACTAAAGAAGAACAAGTTTCCGTAAACCAGTAACCATTGAAGATCGAGCTTCTTCAAATAAACAGCGCAAAGAGGGCTGGTGGATACTATTGTTTCACAAAATTTGATTCAAATGAGGAGATTCCAGTATTAAGTCACTGCTACTCCAGCGGAGAATCTGTGAGTCAAAAATGTATACATACCACTCACCTTAATACTTGAATTTGGTCTGTTAGCAAAGTTATTTCATCGCTGGAAATTTCATCAACGTGAAGATCAAATCCACTTGCAACTCCAGCACAACATTTCAGACTTTCTGGAAAATGTAGCCCATCTTTTTCTGTAAACTATGGACACATAATCAAATGATGCTGAACAATTAATGTGTACAAATATTAAATAAAGTACGGCAAATTATCATTATTTCATAGAAACGTTTTATTATAATACGGAAAAATAAATCTGGCAGTTAGATTATATGAAGCTTTAGAGCCAATTTTCAGTGGCTCCAAGTTAACGGATGTTAGCTATAAATCTATAAAAGGGATGCTGTGTCAGTGTTTCAAGAGAAACAATTTGTTAGAGTGAAAACAATTTAGGCTAGTGTTTTGGACTGTAATCCGTAATCGGAGTGAATGTCTGGAAGATATGGTGATGTTACGAGTAAAAATGAGGTAAGACAGAAAAACAAATGTAAACCAGTTGGTATACCCAAAGGTATGATAATGCTGCAGATTTTCATGTTCGTTTAAATTTTCATTTAAAGTAAGAGAGTATCATAATTGTTTTTTACTTTGTTTACGTTCCTAAATTATCGCACTTAACTTAAGACATCAATCTTCCGTGAAATTTAGTTCACATTTTTTGTGACATAACGCCATTTGATTCATGTTCAAATTATCAGCAGATCCGAAGAATTAGAAACTGCATTTTTTTTTCAAAACAAAACATTTAACAATTCTTATAAGTCAATTTTCAAAGGTTTAAAATTGTAAACCTTCAAATGCTTCCATAAACCGTCCTAGTACAAATTATTACAAGATACCTTGTCTAAGCCGTTGTCACATGCTTTTTGTTTGTTTTTGCATCTCCGTGCCACTGCTGCAAAAATGATTCATTGAAATCAACATTGCAGCTAAACAAGCCAACGAAAATTTCAACTGATCGTAAAATTCTTTTGATAAAATAAATATGCAAAGAGTTTTTAAAACCGGAGATACTTGCACTAGCCTGGCGCAGTTATCTGAAACTCTGCCAAAGCCGCTGCCCCAGCTACCTTTTCACACCTTCATATATAGTCACACTAGAATTCAGTGGTGACTCGGTTTTTAGTTGACAAAATTCAAACTGCACCATGAGAAGAAAAAACCTCCAACACTAAATATACACCAGTTCAAAGGTATGTTCTAAAAGCATTTTTAACCATCGAATGTTAGCAGAATGCCTGGTAATAATCACTTTTAAAAAACAAAAACAACTTGACGAATCACGAAACAAGAAAGTCGAAATTAAGCTTTTTTCAAGTTTATTGAAATTTTCTTACAAATAACCACACTTACTCACATGAAGCCGCATCGGGCAATTCTCATTAGAATCTAGTTTGAATCTCATTATTTGACCACAACTTACTGTTTTTAAATAGTATTTTTAATTGTTAAAACAATTATTCCTCCAGCCCAAATGGGCTCTGAGTCAATAGCCCATTAGGGCGAAGGCCGCATGGGCTATTCGGACTCAAGAGGCCATGAGGGCGAGAGGAATAATTGTTTTAGTAAAGTCCAACAAGTTGGTCAAAAAAAATATCGAGGACAAAACATCTTTTGCTAGATAAAGCTAGACATTAATTTTACTTTGCGTCAAAAAATTACAAATACGGCCAGGCGTACTCACTAGACGAAACTTTGAAATCTTTTCCGTCTTTCTGCTTCACTGCGGCAAAA
>JAOBRB020389519.1:0-10301 GCA_027575285.2 Zoanthus pulchellus | reverse complement strand
TCATTGTAATATCTGAAAACAGTCTGCAAAAAGTGTATAAAAAGTGTAGTTTTTAGTTAGCTTTAGAGAGAAGAAGAGAGAAGAATAAAAGCGTACTTCAAGTACAACAGAAGAGCCTGGTTGTCTGACTCACGATCGTAATAATATTTCGTGTTACTAACTTGAAATTTCGTGTTACTAACTCAAAACTTCATGTTACTAACTTGATATTTCGAGTTACTAACTTGAAATTTCATGTTACTAACTCAAAACATCATGTTACTAACTTGATATTTCGTGTTACTAACTTGAAATTTCGTGTAACAAACTTGAAATTTCGTGTTACTAACTCAAAACTTCATGTTACTAACTCAAAACTTCATGTTACTAACTTGATATTTCGTGTTACTAACTCGAAATTTCGTGTTACTAACTTGAAATTTCGTGTTACTAACTCAAAACTTCATGTTACTAACTCAAAACTTCATGTTACTAACTTGATATTTCGTGTTACTAACTTGAAATTTCGTGTTACTAACTCGAAATTTTGTGTTACTAACTCGAAATTTCGTGATACTAACTCGAAATTTCATGCTACTAACTTGAAATTTTGTGTTACTAACTCGAAAATCCTTTCGCTAAGTCGAAATTCTTTTGTTGCTAACTCGAAATTCTTTTCACTAAGTTGAAATTCCTGAGTTGCTAACTCGAAATTCCTTTCGCTAAGTCGAAATTCCTTAGCAACTCAGGAATTTTGACTTAGCGAAATTAAGGAACTTCGAGTTAGTAACAAGAAATTTCAAGTTAGTAACATGAAATTGTAAGTTAGTAACACGAAATTTCAAGTTAGTAACATGAAATTTCGAGTTAGTAATTTAAGATTTTTTTATGGAAAAAAACCCGGCAAATTTTGAAAAAAAAGATGAAACTTTGATGTCCCTTATAAGCCACCGTAGTTAAGTGCTAACGAGCAAGACCAAACTTGATAAATTTTGATGATTTTTTGAAACCTCGTTGTGTCACAACCACATAAGTTACGCTTAAATATTTCAAAAAAAATGTTTTTCTGGTTAAAAATTTAATAAAAAGCTTTCGACTGTTCTACAACAGCCTGCATCAGATAAAAGTGAATTAAAAAAATCGCTGAAATAAATATCAAAATTAAGGTGAGAAAAAGATTATAAATATGTAGCTTACAAATGAATGAGAATTTAAGAAAGTTTTGGTTTTTTTAACTCAAGTAGATTTCCACAGAAATGAAACACGATTCCGCCACATGACTCCAATTTAACAAGCCAAAAGTTGGATGGTTATCTGATCAAATAAACCTCACGAATGAACGCAAAAAGAATGGCACGAGTGTACCTCTCCACATAAAGAAAAGACAACTCGCCATGTGCACTACTCCAATTTGCCGAGGAACCACGCTGCCTAACGCCATATAATCATTAGCGCACTCCCATTGGCTGAAGTTTCGATGCAGTTCTTTGCGCACCTCCGATTGGCCCAATGATCCTTACAGTACATCTCTTACAAAACACTCTAGATTTGTATCACCAAAATAATTTCCTCGTACGGCTCTATAGTGTTACCGCCTCGCCAGCCTTGCGTCTTCGCTCGGATGACTCATTGACAATTATCTACTAATGTAAAACTTGAGATAAATAACTATTTTGTACAACAACAACTGCCGTCTTCAGACTTCAATGCTTTGATACTTGTTTCTTGAGACCGGTTTATTTGAAAATGGGTAGCCTGCAATTTAGGTAGCCATACTTATATATTAAGCGATTGCATAATTATTTTCATTAATTCCCAAGCAGTGCCGTTGCTTGTTCTGGAATAAGACAAATCAGAAAACTCTGCGCGGTTCCAAGAAAGGAGTTAGCTCAAATTACGTATCGGTTGCCTATACAAAACGTTTCTACAACCTCTCCCTGAACATTAGTTCAATCGAAACTTACTGTATTTAGATAGTATTTTAAGCCAATCATTTGAAGTACGTTCAGCAAGTCACCAATCACAACAAAATTTACAATCACTACTCAATAGTAACTAAACAAGTTACCCTTTAAAGCAGAGGCCATTTTCAAAGGCTGTTTAAAGCCATTTTTAAAGCATTTTTCCTTATTTAATTTTTTGGAAATTCTATATACAGCAAAACGCTATAGAAGCGTTCGATGGGTTAGCTTTTGTTCCAGGTTCCTCTTCTCCTCATACGGCATACAGTCGAGCAAGAGGTCGACATAGCGCCCTAGGAATTGTGGGATACAAATTTTGTCTTGACAAAAACTGAAAAACCAACCTATTTTACGACGTGGCTCAACGATCGGCTGCGATGATTCTATTGTTACGAATTATCTAGTGGCAACTATAACAATACCTTACTCCACATGCTTAAAACGATCACAAGCTACGGAATTAAAACAAGAAACCGCAAAAAATTGACTGAAGTGCTATACAAGTAATATTGGATATTTAAGATCTTTTTCATAACTTTGCAACAACAAAAATTTCCCCCAAAGACCGATATCATTCATCCATAGCAATAGAATTATTCAAGATTCTGTGGAAAATGCTCACGTACAGCTATAAGTAATTCCTAAAATATTTATCGTTGAGTACCACTGTTATAGCAAAATAATTTCTCTTCACTTCGAATGCAGTAAGCAGGATTCAAGACTCGGTTAGGACTGAGAGTCAACTGATGCTGCTCTTATTTCATTGATTAAATGAAAGTTTGTCGCCTTTGATAGGATCGTTTGATGTAATTTGCAAGTCCTTCTTCATTGAAGTTTTCTTTTACAAGTTTCATGTAATATGAATTAATCTGTTTTCAGACAATAAAACTGATATATAGGCTCTAATACGGTTGTTGATATTTAATAACTATGCATAAAGGTCGTAAAACACCCACAATAGCGTTAATTAATTAGGTTTTTGCAGTTAAGCGAATAGTTTTTACATTTTGCAATTTCCTACCTTTGGATGCTGCATGTTTTTGAAGAAAACTTCAGCTGAAGTTAACGCGTCCCTCTGTTGTGGTCACTTGACAGTCCTCGACACACTAATTAAATATTAAACTGTTTTTAGTTTATAGGGCAGAAACAGATTTAGCAGTTAGGTGAAGCATGACGCGGTTTTGTTTTGATGCCATATCGTTTATGTTTCGTAAACAAACTTTTAAATAGAGTACAATTTACAACTAATATGGAGTAGTAACGCAAGACATTGAAATGCTTCGGTGATTAGATACGTCACCGTGTAAAGCAGGCAATTTAGACTCATCAAGGTTGAAGATTTTTATTGCCATAAAATAAATACAGTAGAGGCGATAGTGTTGCAAGCGTTCAGAGTGTCTAGAAATCTTAAGCCAAGGGCTTACTTGATAACAAAATATAGTTTAAAACATAAAAAAAAACTTGTACTAGGATGAAATTGTTCTTGACAGGATGCAGCTAGTGAGAAAAAGGACGAGTGTAGAATTAATATATTGCTGAGGGTTGATAAACAAAAATGTCCAGTTCTAGATATGATTTATATAACAAAAGAGTGTGTCTGCATTTTCTTTTTTGCGGTTAATTGAAACTATCCTTATGTTTAATTTTTTGAAGAATTTCTTGGACTTGGGAGATTAAAGTCACTCGTTAGTTTAGAGTTGTTTTACCTTCGTTGTCGAATACGTACCAGCTTTATAAAATTTAATAACCGAACTTATTTAACTAATAAAATAGTTTCAGTCTGAACTTCAAAAGATAAGAGAAATAGATAGAATTAGAATACTTTTTCGGTGTCTCTATAGAAACAGGGTTTTTTTTTCTCGGACCAACGCTTCGGGCTGGAGTCCATCGGCGATGGGAAGGGAACTCCGACGAAATGTCAGTCCGCAATTTTTCACATTAAGGTATAAAATTCATCTCTCATCTCTGTTTTGTAAAGCTGTTTCAAAATGTAAAAAAGTTGTGAATCCATGGAAGTATTAGTTAGCATTTCACGCATAGCTTTAAACTGCTCTATCAACCCTTGTATTTAGAGCAACTACACCGAAAATACTTGGACCTAGTTTCTTCAAAAATGTTTTATACTTATAGGAGGTACAGCATTAATCCAAATGATTTACTGAAACAACGAAGCTAAATTAAATTATTATTTGATTGGCACGTACAGTGAAACTTCGTTAATGAATTAGGAAACTTGTAACATTTACTTTTCATAAGCGAATAAATTTTACGTAAACTATTTCAAACATGTTTGTTGACTGTCAAAATTATTATTCACTTTTAAGACTTACCCGTTTTTGAACCACGAAAATTTCCTTTTTCAGTATTGGTCTAGTATTATTGAACGAAAACAAGATTTCTCTGTGTGCGGCTGTACATGTTAATAAAGCGCAGAGGTCACAAAGTTATGAAAGCAAGGTCCGAGTATTACATCCGCTTCTTTATATAAACGTTAAAGTTGGCTACTGCGAGCACTCGAAAGTTCATAGATTTAGTTTGTAAACATACAGGCTGCCAATTTTCGTTTTTGTTTTTTTAATTTTAGCAAGGGAAAATGACTCTGTTGTAACTTGTTTTCATTTTCTTGTTCTGTTTTGAAATTACTTACTCTTTATAACGAAGAATCGAAAAAAAAAATCGAAAGAGCAAGTGTAGAATGTTTTTAAATTTGCTGTTATGTTTGAATACGAAAATGATTTCTATCACACTTTTTAGTTTTTATTGAGTTTTAATTTTGAATTGAAATCTAAATGAATAATTTGAACTTATTAAAACAAAGAGATGTAAATTATTTAAATTAGGAAACTCTAAAATGAGTTCATAGTTTAGTTGCTGTTGTCCTGGCAACGAATAGGCTATGTCTAATTAATTTACAATGAATTCGCTCTGTCATTCAGTGTCTGTAAGGTTTTTAAAGTTGGAATAAAGTGCGAGTAGGGGGACCACCGTATTAGAAACATGTATGTTTACGGAGTAAAACTTAAAACATCTAAAACCACCCAAACTTCACGGCTTTGGCCAGAACCTGCACGCATGCGCACAACCAGCTTCACCCGAGTATCAAAAGCAAGTACATGGAGCAACCGTGTACAACTGTTTCGTCCTTGTTAGAATTCATCAGCACGGTATCGGCAGGATTAGTTTTTCAGCCATGAGCAATGAAGCTATTGGGGCGAGTTCAGAGAACTATTTTAAAGCTGCACTTCCACCGCATGCATGTGGGGTGGGAGCTTGGTTGGTTACCTTAACCGTAAACTGCATGTTAACGGTGACCGGTCACCTGCCAAAAGTGATTTTGTAAAAAAATGCTTTGAGTGTCCCAGAGTCAGGAAGGCAAGTCAATGAACGTTTTAGTTAACTTTTTTGAGATGTATGCAGAGTTTTATTTCATAAGCCGTAAACAATTTCATGTTTAAAACCACGAACGCATAGGGTGGTCTACCTGTGGATACTGTCATTATGAAGTCTTTGACATCATTCCTGTGTGAACGAGTAGTTAAATGGTGTATCCATGTATTTAGGCGGGGGGGGGAGGAAGGGGGGTTGGAATGGATGGTACGTCCAGCTGAATTACCGCCTCACTTCTACTCAGCAATTGACATGCTTAAAGGCGAAGCATGCACGTTTATGAGTGCGGGTCTTTGTTTGTCTTTTTATTACAAAAACGAATTCACTGTGATTTTCATAGATGGTTTGGTTGAGGCAGATTTAATTTCCCAAGTTCATACGAATCTCAGCGGTCGTGGTTGTCGCATTTGGTAGGATTCTAGCTACAAAGTCCCCAGTTTGATTAAAAAATTTGTGCAACATTATTTTCTTCTTGAGCTAATTCAGCTTTCAAACACTCCGGGGTGGGTGGGTGAGTGAGTACTGGCGTCTGCTGGAAGACCTATTTGATCATGAGGGTGAGGGTGATTACATGAGACCGGGATGAAGTCGGACCGGGACGAAATCAGAACGTTACAACGACATTACATGAGAACGGGATGAGTGTCGCGCGTGATTACAGTGAGATATAGATCGGCATGAAATGCGTAGGCCACTAAAAGTCTTTCATCTACAAAGTACATTTAGCTTGAAAGCACTGCAAGCTTTTGCGCATGCCAGACCGCTTATGCAGTGCTCCTTTGGCACAAAAACGCAGACCGGTATGAGCATTAGTTTGCGATTAAATGTCGTCCCGGTTCAAAGTTGACCCGATCTGAGATTTTCGTTTCGGTCTATCTACCGAAACGAGTCGTCACGGTCTGGTTTGAGTTTTTGTATCGGACTCATGTAATCAGATAAAAGGATTTGTATGCGGACCGATCTGAACTCGTTCCGGTCTGACTTCATCCCGGTCTCATGTAATCACCGCCTTAGTTAGCAACATAACTCAAAAAAGTAAGGACGGATTTTGATGAAATTGTCAGATTTTTTCAGAAATGGGACGTGGATAAGCTGATTAAATTTTGAGGGTGATCCGGGAAAAATCCCGGATTCCGGATCACTTTGAATTTTTCGATCACAATATGCTTGGCGGACGTCTGCACTGTCTGAGTGCTTTTCTAGTTGTTTTAATGAAATACTGTTGGAACTTGAGGCAGATTATTCAATCGAAAACATTTTCTAGATAGTACGTTTTCTTATTACTGTTAAAAAATTGGTAAATCCGTAACTTCCTACATGTTCGTGAGGATTTGTTAAAATGTAATGACGCGTTTTTTTATCAAATAAGTTTAAAAATATACAGCTTTATTCAAAACGTTTTGTAGAATCCATCGCTGTGCACGTGGCTGTTCCGGCTTTTCGCGCAGAGAAACAAAATTATCCTCGAGAACAGGCTGTTCTGTGGCGGCCATCGCAGGCCATTTGCTCACTTTTGAATGTAAAAGAACAATTACATTTCCGCTTTTCTCTATAAAGATGAAGAGAGATCGTATTTCGAATGTAACTCCAAGCACACTGTAACCATTTGCCTACAAATCTGCTTAATATATCGGTACGAGTTACTGCCTAACTACAGAATACATCGCAATTCGTACGCATTCATCGTTCTTTAAAGAAATTACCCAGTGAAAACAATAGTTTCGTGTAATATGCAATTATTCTCCAGTTCACCAACTGTAACCTTAATTTTTTTTATCATTTGAAGAAACATGGATTAAAATACTAACCTTGGTAATTCTCCCCTTTCAAATCACGCAACAGGCTTTTTTCAAATTCCCAGTATGAAGTTGTTATCACAATGACACGTTTTTAAAAACAGTGAATATTGTAAACCTCGTATAAATATATGTGTAAAACAGTTGTTCCGCTGCAAGACGGAGGACAGTATATTAACCTCCGATAAAAATTTATTTTAAAACTTGAGCGATTTATAAGCGGTAAAAAAGGAATAATTTGACTAGCCGTAGCGTTAAAACATGTGGCTGAACGTGGAGTTCAGACAGCACCAAAAGATAATAAATGTCTACTAAAAAGTACTATAAGTAAACAAAATCAGACAATAGGAAATGTCATTGTTAAACAAAGTAAATGACGCAGTGACGCATTATAGCCTTTTGATGATAAATCGTGTATGAGAGAACGATCTCAAAATCTGCATTTTCACAGGCCTCAAAAAAAGTTTTATTCTCTCACCTGGGTATACTTTACGACAATTTTCCTCCCGATGTTGCAACTGAAAGCTGTCTTGTAAAAGTATTTTAAAAGAACGTTTTGAGCAAATCTTTTGTCGGCGAGGCTTTTTAGATTCTTTACAGCACGTATTTTATGTACTTGTAACAAGAACGGAAGTGTTTTACGGTTTTTATATTTAGGAGGTGATGGACGCTTGACATTTTGTTTTTCAACAGCTGCTGTAACACATATGATATGCTGTGTGCTCGCATCAATAATCTTGTGCAAAGAAAACAGCTTAAACAAGGTGCCTACTTGACACGTGAAGTTCACGTGTTCCCCGATTTCCATGGCAACCGCTCACCAATTGCTGATCCCAGATTGAAAGGAATGGTAGGTGTTGCCTCCGGGCTATAAGATAACGGCCGTGAAGAAAGCCAGTAAATAGAGGTAAATTCATCATGGCCAATATAATATAAGGCAATAAGACAAAAATCTTAAGCTTGTATTGAGTGACTGCGAGGAATTTTCCCATTTGGTCGTGCTTAAGGTTACATAACACGTATTATGGTCACTTACTTTTTTCACTTTTTCGATTTTCACCGACATAAATATATGTTACACTTTTTGTAAAATTTTGCCCAGGACCAATGTTCTTATTTTTTTTCAACAATTTGAGGCTCAAAATGTTCTTATTTTGTTCTTTTTCTTTTTTCTTTTTTTTTCAGTTAAAACTGCAATATATTTTTTATAGCTGAAAATCGATTTTAAAGGCCTTTCATTTTCAGTGTTTTTTATGTATGCCCAACTTTTATCTTTTAGTTTTAAAAGAACATGTGTCTTATACGGGATATTTGAGGAAATAATTATAGGGATACGGCATATTTGATTTTAATTTTTAAAAAAATTATAGGCATACGGGATATTTCGAAATACATGTAAAATTTTGTGTATTTTACAGCAGATGACAGTACATGTAATTGTTACAGTTGGAGTATACTTGTATTATGTAACGAAATATATTTAATGTGTGATGCTCTGTGTGATGGCTGCTTGCCACGCTCAGTTTGTTATTTTTTTCTTTTTTTTTTAAATTTTTTTAGAATTTTCATTTCAGGCACAAATTGTTCTTATTGAATTCTTATTTTTCGGGCAATTTGAGCCTCACTGTTCTTATTTAAAGTGTGTTTTTTTAAAATAAAAATGTATATTGCCTATTATTGGTACTTTAACGTGGCGAAAAAATTAAAATGTTGAAAACTCTTGATGGCTGTGGTTTTGATGTAGGCTTTCGTTTACTCATCGAATCTCAGTAAAATATATTAGTTGAAATAGAAAATTTAAAGAACTGTGTTTCGTATTTTGGTTTGCACAATAAATCTTATGTCACACGTCAAAGTTCGTGAGATTTCAGCCGTGACACAATAACACACCTCAAATTAAATTTTGTGCACTCAGGAAGTAGGCACGTCAAATCCTTTGAGTGCAGATTTCTCCAACATCAAAAATCGCCACATCATCACATTCAAAACACTAATGCTCGCTCTTGTTTTCATCAATCTTTATGAAATTTTTCACAGCTTTTTAGTGACAACCTAGCAATCAAAAGTGTGTGCGGAAAAGTTTAGTTTGTTTTTATTTTCGGAGTTATTAGCGGTTTTACAAGGCTAAACACACTAAAATGTGTTCCGAAGCCATCACTAACATTTTTAAACCTCGTGATTCATGTTATAGTTTAAGAAATTCAGACTTTTTTATACCTAGATTTAATACAGTTTCATTTGGTAAGCATTCTCTTCGATATTTAGCATAGCTTTCAACCCCCGACATTTATTTTTAAAATCTTGAGATTATAGGAGATGTTTAAGAGGTACAACCGTATAAAAAGGAGAGCTTTCCTCACAAATGGCTTAATTCGTTCTGAATGGAATGCACGCAGTTATATCTCATTGTGGCACTGTTTGTTTCTTTCAAGACTGAGGGAGAAGGGTTAGATACTGCCTCTAGAGCTTCCCTTGTTTTGCAAGCAATCCTATATCCATGACTCAGATTGGATGACAACATATAAACAAGTTTTCCCAGCAAATTAAAAGTAAACAGAGACCAGACAGGGACAAGCTAATAAGTTCTTATTTATTTATACGATATTATGATGTACTTGTTTTTTCTGAAATTATGAACATTGATTTTTGCCTAGCACAACTTTCGACAGTTCCACTTGTAAGACTATAAGACTGAAAATCTTTAAAAAGCGGGAGATTGGAGCCGTTTAGCGGGAGACCGGGAGAAACGATTGAAAATCTTGAGTCTCCCGGTAAATGCGGGAGAGTTGACAGCTATGATTTAGGCCCTATTTTATGGAGTAAGCTAGACAAAAAAGACAAAACTTGTAAATCTCTAAGTAATTTTAGAAACCGAATGCGCAATAAGGATTTGACATCTTTTGTTGTTGATGATGGATGCAGAGGGATGTCTTTTGTGTAATAGTTGATAACTCATCGGAAATAATTTTAGCATTTAGAATTTAGCTAAAAAAATTGTAATATTTTATGGATTTTATCAATTTTATCAATTTATTATTGTATATATTTAATTCATTTATTGCGTTCTCCTAACGTCGAACGCAATCATAATCTTGCGCAGGCGGAAAAAATCTCGATTTTCTGGTTGATCCAAATCGAAGCCATCTTGGATTTTTCTCCGAGAGGGTCTGAGTTCCAT
>JAOBRB020389518.1:0-19994 GCA_027575285.2 Zoanthus pulchellus | reverse complement strand
TCTTTTGTTTAGCAAAGATTGAATTTGTTAACTTAGTAAGTATTCCAGTAGCGTTTTAGGGCGGTATAGCTGGAAAAGGGTTAACCCTGGGTTAAGCAAAAATTCAAACAGGAATTTCTTCCTTAAGAAAAGGTAAACGGTTATTTATGAATACTGTTTGGATATTTCTAGGAATAGTCGTGTTAATACCAAAATTACAGCTAAAACCTCTCCTAGTAAGATCGGAAACAAGATCGTGGTTAAAACATTTAACCCTGGGTTAGTGCTAATCGGCTTTTGAAAAACTGGACACAGTTCTCCTTTAACAAATAGATCTTTTCACAACTACAATTTCCCACACCAAAAACCGACGGTGACTACCCACAATGCAACGGGTATTTTTAGTGTTCACGTAAGAGGAGAACAGACGAGACTTCGAGAAAATTGACATTCTTTATTTATTGATGTTTTTTATCTTTTTTTGATAAACATCTACCGCAAGTTAAAATCAGTTTCAAAAGAAATTATTTTCAAAAATATATTTCTAATCAAAACAAAATAAAATAAAAACATATGATGGTAGGTGATCAAAACACTTGTACAATTTTGAAATATTGTGCTGTGCGTTGAGTATTATCCCAATTAAATAGCAAATTTTTATTTTTACGGATCTGTTTCCCGATTTACAAAATCCCGTTCATAAAAACCTCTAAGGAATTCCAAAATACAACACCAACTTTTCATGGTCCTAAATTCACCCCGACGAAATATTTTCGCTCTCTAAAGCAAAGACAGTGAGAAAATGAGAAAACGCTTGCAGTAAACAAAGCTTGAAAGATTAAGTTAAAAGAAATGTTTGAACAAGTTCTTTTAAGAATAAAAGATTTCTTGTATGTTCGCACCAAGACAAAATCTTATACACTCACACAACCATAACAAAACACGGTATGTTCCCTTGCAACAATCTTGGCACTAAAAGGATTTTAAATAGTAACGCTAGGAGTCCGGTTGTCGCTCATATCATACACATACAATGATGAATACACGCAATTCAGTTCTCTGATCTGTTTTGTTCATACAAAAAAGGAAGTAAGATGACACCTGAAGGCACGTTTGAGAGCCCATATCTTCTTAGTATCAGCTTGGTGCGTCACTCGCATAAAACAAAACAGGGTTTATCATCCTATTACAACACATATTTCTTTCTCCAAATCTTTCCTTCAAGGTCCCCTAGCTCACTGATGGGAAGAAGCAACATTAACGAGTTTTTAATCACAAGCCAAACTGGACTCGTGTTCTTGAGTGTTAATCTCTTCACCAGGAGCCCTTTAGAATACAAAGAAAAGAAAAACGTTGAACTTTGCAAATAAAATTCTCATAATAAAAGGTTCCATCACATACCGAGCGAAACACATTTCACACAATGTTATAGAAGTCAATTAAGGAATCTGTGACTAATTAACGGTTCCAACATCAACAACAACAACAACCAAAACAATTTTATTTGACCCATAATTACAAATATAGACCTCTTTCATAAAGGGCCATTTTGGGTCTTTTGTCTTGATTCATATGAGCCTCACTAGCCTCGTTTGGGATAAAGATATTCTTTTGAGTTTTCTGCTCGAAAACCTCTTAATTTTAGTGTTGTTAAATCTAAACTCGTAAACTTATCATTTTGCCCTTGATAACATTCAGACTACAGGTGTGTTCTCAGTTCAAAAAGTCTAAATTTTAAAGAGAAATGATATTAACATGGTACGTCACATATCACGTGATTCGTTCATAATTGATGTCGCCAGATCGCCTTTGAAGCTGATAAGCCCCATTAACTGGCCAATATTCGGAGTAAGTCCTACAATCTCAAACAAAAACCTTGGCCAGGTATGCCTTTGTTAGCAATTCCCCCATAGCAATGTCGTTGAACAGGGCTGTTGTTCAATAAGGGGGTGCAAAGCATTTTGACCGAGATTGTAGTTATTGTGCAATTGATGGAATAAATATCATACATCATATATCACGTGATTCTTACTTTGCCGGTGTCGCCTGGTCACCTTTAAAGCTGATCAGACCCATTAAGTGGCCAATATTAGGACTGGGAGCGATGTTAGGCACCTAAACAGAAAATAAAATGACATAAATTACGGTGGTTAGAAAAACGGTACATTGTATCACTTTAACCCTTTCAGTCCCAGTCGGTTATCAACACCCAACTTCTCCTAACCTAACACATACAAAATATAACATTTGGCAAATGAGAAACTGAGAGCTGATCAAGCAAAGTAAACTACAGAAGATTAACAGTAAAATTCTCTCAAACTTGTTCAATAGAGTGCATAGGAACAAGTTGGGAGAATTTAACAATAAAACTGGGATTGAAAAGGTAACTTAACACAGAAGCTTTGTACACAATTGAATATCAAAAATATGTATCATAATTCCGTATATCATTTTGTTTCCAATCACTGGCTCTCATAATGGCCGACACAAACCGCACTACAAGGGTTTTACTATTACAAGTATGCAGAACAAAATGCATTTAAGTTTTGCGTGTTATTTAAGCAATTTCACAATCATAAGCAGTGGGTATTTTATACTGTTTTAGTCACAGCCAGGTCATGCAAACATGGTTTCCGTGTTAAAAGAGCTTTTTCCCTCCTAAAGTATACCTTAATCGTGTTTTTTTAAAGGCCACGGGATTCCGTGAGTTTTCAAACACTTGTGATTATTTCAACTGACGCTAGATATAGTAGACTACTAGTACTTCGCAATTTGAGCTAATATGCCACTTTAACTAACACAAATTTTAGCCAGTTTCAGGTCTTATTAACTCACAAAGGACTGAGCAGAACAAAAACTGGCATTAGTAAAAACAAAACTAAATAGGTAATTTCCGAGTTCTCCTGTGCCTATGTTTCAATACGATTCTTAGTGTGAAGCATGAAAATAATACTCGATGCAGAACTCATTTTCATATGAAAGGTTTCCCACTTAGACTCGTTGGGAATCAGAAGACTCGGAAATGGCCTACGGGCTATTAACAGTGTATTATTCCATGTTTTATGAACGGTTTACTTGCATTATAACATACTCGTACATCAGCTGCTCCACCTTTCTCTCTCGATACTGGTTTGCCAGCCAGTTCATTTAACTGCAATAAACAATTAACAAATAGTTTTAGTCTGCTAGCCACACAGTATAAAACCTTTTCACCAGGCGCCATGGCACCACATTGGTGCACTCTTAACAAAAAAATAATGATTACTTTTTGTCTAGGAAGCAAAAATGGCCGCCATATCTATTGCCTTCCGTGTCTCTTGGGATTGTGTAAAGTCAAGAATTGCTTGCTGATGGCAACATAGATGTTGTTTCTTAAGTTCGTATCACTCGTCCGTTGGAAACAAACACGTTCAAAACAATGCAGTTGTGTTAAATAATACAAAGTTAGGAGTGAACCCTGACAAACAGACTTAACTAAAGATCAGGCGATTGATGAGAATAGAATTTAAATAGCATTTACTTTCAGGGGAGAGCACGAAGTGAAACGGTAATATTATTTCATGGTTACTAGCAGTTAGAGTAAATGGCATTAATATAATTAAGACGTGTTCATCGGAAATCCTTTAATAGGTGAAAAGCTGCTATTTTTTGCATTTAGGAGACTATCAAACAAGTCAATCACTAAGCAGGTTTCAATCAGTTACTTGATATTGAAACCATTTGACTTATACACATCATGGAGCCCGAGTAAACGGCTCATCCAGCTTCCAGGGCGCTGATTGGCTTAAATTGCCCATCCAGCTGCTAGGGCGCTGATTGGATATCTCGGAGGTGATTAGCGAAGTCATAGTTCCCCTTCAAGCAGACGAAAAAAAATAGTTCCTATATTTCATCAACTTCACCAGATAACTTCATCGAACAAGGTTTTTTCCATTTCGCTCTGGTTTCAAATTGTTACTCTTGGTCCGCTAGTTATTTAGCTTGTGTGTTACATACTAGAACAATTTTTATCTCAGTGTTAGTAAAATTACCGAGCTCGTAAACATTGCTCTCGTTTTTGCTAACAGATACAAGCGATAGACTTTATACCACTATTTTTGTTAACTTACCTTCTTTTGAATAAGCACAGCCTGCTGTGTGCATTGCTGCAGATAATCTGAGCTCTCTTTAGTTCGTTGGTCATTCTCACCAAACTTAAATAAGAATGAAAACATGAAGGTCAGTAAAGTGCAAGTACTACTGACACTAACAATACCACTACTACTATAACTCCTACAGCATTAAACAAATACCGTACTCCCTAAGCTAAAAAGGGGATCTGAGTTGACACTAGAAAATTACTCAATGTTCTTCGTTACCTTAGTCTTGTAAATGCCGTACGCAGACTTCTCATTCTGTAGTGCCGCTCGGAAGTCACTCACACAAGCTTTGGCCCTCGCCAGCAGATGAAAGCTAAAAACATTTAAAGAAAACTTTAAAATAGTTATCATGGAGCCAAAAAGATATGGCTTCCTCAACACTTAGTAGTCATTACGGTGTATAGCTTATTCATAAATGGCGGCGGTTTAATATTTTGTCTTAACTCAAATTAGCTGTACTAGCTTCGCTCTTGAGATAAACTTTCAGAAGAACATGCTATTCAAAACGAGGCCTCTTCATTTTCTCAGATGTTGCTAAATATGACATAGAACATAGCAAATTTTCATTCCACCACCTCTCTAGGTGCTAACCCCGATTTCATTTTCTTGATAGCTTGACTCACTTCTTCAATTGAGGGTTGTTCTATAGAGATATCAAGATCTTTTTCACTCTCGCGGATCTCAGGGTTCTCTTGAGGTATTGGCCTATTCAGGATTACTTCAAAATGTTCTTTCTATCTTTCTGTTCTTTTTTTTCATCTTTGATAGTTTTAACGAGTTTGGCTTTCACAGAGATATCATGATTATTTCTATATCTCCCTTTCATACTTTTGGTGGTTTTATACAGGGTCCTCATATCGTTATTTTTAGTAGCTTCTTCAGCTTTGGAAGCAAGTGTTTCAAAATACTGCCGCAGTCTTTGTTTTTTTCAGCATATTGAGCGGTAAACTACAAGCATCGAGAGGCTGCACTCAACATTCTTTCCTTAGTTTTTCTCCTCCTAGCAATTTCGTTCCAGGTTGTTTCACTGATCCACTCTTCTCTCCGTTTCTTTTGGTATCCCAGGATCTCTTTACTAATCTCCCTCAGCACACAGTTAAATTAATCGATTGTCATCTTGGCTTCATTGTTAAGTATGTTGAATCGGTTTTCAGGTTTAAATGCAATTTTTTTTTTGTAATTCAGGCTTTTAAAGTTTGCTACAATCAAAGCGCTGTCCTCTTCTTTTACCTGTTCTGCATCTTCTACTTCAATTTTGCTACTAAGAAATGATGGTCCGCTAGCCTTTTTACCCTGACATCATTGAGTGATCTTTTGCATTTGTTGTTGATGATACGGTCAATCTCTCTCTTTTAAACCCCCAGTGGGGCATGGGGCAGCAACATTGTCTCTTCCCAACCGGGTCTTGTCTTTCACCAAAGCTTGCGCCTGCCCCCATGTCAATCTTAATTCTTTCAGTTCCGCCATCTTGAGGCAACCTTGGGTATACGGTCTTGGGGCATGGCCTAACCATCTGAGCCGACGCTTCTTCTCTCAACATTAATACTCGTACATCCATCTGTTTTTCCATCTGGGGATTTCCATGTGAGTTTATGAATCTCTTTGTGTTGGAAGAGGGTACCTCCAACTGTAGGCCGGTTAATTTCACAAAACTCACAAAGTCTTTCTCAATTTTTATTCATGACTCCCACTCCATGTTTCCCCAGAGTGCTTTCACAGTTGTAGTTCTCATAACGAACTTTCGCATTGAGGTCACCCATGATGATCAGCATATCGTTTTTTGGTATCTTTTCCACAGTTGCTTGAAGGCTATCATAGAATTCTTCTTTAGACATTTCTTCTGCATCTTGGGTAGGCGCGTAAACCACAATTATTGACACTTTAGCAAAAACTTGGAGTTCAGACGAACATACAACAATCTTTCTTTTACTGGGTTCCATTCTAATAAAGCCCTTAAGGCTTCTTCGTCCAAGATTAAAACCACACCTTGTAGATGGTTGGTGTCACTGCGACCTGACCAAATGATCGTGTCTCAAGTTGCTAGATATTGCTTCCCAGAACCCGTGAAGCATGTTTCTTGTACTGCAAGCATCTTCAATTAGAATTAATGCATTTCTTTAACAGTCTGTGCAAGCTTTCCAGTCTGATATAATGTTCGTACATTCCAGCATCCAATGTGGATAATTTCTTTTGGTGAGAGAAGGTTAGCTCTCAGTTCAGAGACATCCGTACGGCTTTGATCTCTGTCCATCATAATTACTGTCAAAAATGAAATTCTCTGTTTCGGCTTCTATAGCTAGTGCACATTTTTATAGGGCAGGGTCGCTGGCCCTACGCCCAACCCCCAACCTGGAGGGCCAATGGTTTTCTGTAGGGGTTTTCCTTCCCTTGGCACACGAGTTTCGGTTATTTAAAGGCGCCGGATACTTACTTTTTGCTGCTGTCACTTGGCAGCTGGAACATTCCCAGGGGCTGTGATGACGGGGACTTCAATTGCAGAGCCTATAGTGAGACGGTTGACATTACTTCGCATTTATGAGGAGAACATCGGTGGCACCTGTTTATCTCACCGTGACCTGTTATTAATGCTTTGAGCCCCAGACATTAATTAGAAGATAATAAACAACCTTTATCTTTTATTCTTTCTCTAGTGTTCTGCATTAGAAGGCAGGATCGTGCCTCAGCATTCTGTTCACCACAACTGAATTAGCTAACAAGCCACCTTAGATTATCTACGCGTTTCCTACATGGGTCTAACGAGCTGCACAAGAAGTTTTCAATTGATTAATTTCAACAAACTCATGTGTTTTTACTTTTTTCTTCAGACTATAAAGGATAAGAACTACTTTACCTATATGATAACTTATGGCTTAGTAAGAAATGTGTCATTGTTATTTTCACAGTTTTAAACGAAATTCATTACCTCATGGCACTGTGAATGCTTTCTTTTCCGTGGTACCTTTGAAATTAAAAGGAAAATATAATAAAATTATTTCCCAATTATTGATTTGTGGCATGTAAATGACATGGAAACAAACCTATAATCGATATTATAACTTACTTCAGTTGCACGTCTAAGGCTTTTTCTAGAAACTTTTCAGAGATCTTGAATTCTCGTTGTCCGTGCAATATGAGGCCAATGTTACTCTAAAACAAAAAGAGAGAATTACAAGATAATGGAAATTCAAACTTAAAACATAATGCAATAATTAACATCGTTAAAATTAACCTCTAAAACATACAACATAGACGACATTTTCATTACACAGAGTCGCCATTTTGGATCACGATGTCTTGGAGATGCATGAAAACAAACAATCTAGTACCCAGGCTCATTTCATTGAGGCAAAGGTGATGCAATGACCCTGGTGGCTGTTGGTCACGTGCCAAGCTGTCAGGATCATTCCGTTGCAAGATTGAGAAATGGGAGTAAATTTGCCCGTAGTATTGAAAACTTAATGCCAAGAGATCAGCCGAAACCAGAGTTGGTGATGTTTCGTTGCTCTGCCAAAGTTTTGTTGATCTGAACGACAGATAATTTTGAGTATTTTATGGAAACTGATGTTCATTTCAATTATTTTTACCCTTTTACAGAATGGAATTGAATACCACGAAAGCTCCTCGAGAGAAAACTTCAGTCTTAAACCATGATACAAGACATTGGTTTCCATTCATAGCAGCTGTTTATGACTGTAACTTGGATCCAAACAATTTTACGCATTACATTTCATCATAAAAAGGTCTGGTAAATAAAAACGGAATTAGGGCACTTAATTCCGAATTTCGAGAGAAGATAATAACGAAAGAGATTGCATGTAAGAAGTAAGGTAATATCATACATCGAATGTAGCCATGTCAGGATGGCCTTCTCCAAACACCAACAATGCCAAATAGCGAGCACGGTACATTAGCGTAAGAGCAACAGAAGGTAAGTTTGCATTGTGACAGTACAGCGCCAGGTGAACCTGTAAAAAAAAGTAAAAATGTTTAAGATTACGCTATACAAAGTAGAACAAGCATTTGAAAAATAAGGTAATAAAGTATTTTATAGATTTTTATCTCTTTTAAATGATGTTTTATCCACGCGAAAGCCTAAAGACTAGCATTTGAAAAATAATACAAAGTTAATGCAGAGACAAGGAACTCGTTATTACCCAATAAACTGATCTAACTTGCCATATAAGTTCCCAAGACTCAGACACAGAGCATCCAACAAATGTATGAGTGGTTATGTGTTGATTCCCATATGCGATCATATTTTTCCGGATTGCTTGTCTCTGAATGAAAGACTTATGTGTAATATTACTGTAATCGTTGTAAGTGAAGTTTACCTGCTTTTTAATAAAATAAAATATAAAATAAATACATATACAAGTTCTCCCCTCAGGGCTTTTCAGAACCTGTTTACAAGTAAATCCTCCCTCTTCCCCAATTAAGAATCCCAGCTGGTAGGAGGCAAACCAGCTGGCTATTTACAAAGCGTGGTAAATTTTTCCCATGGGATCACCGAGGACAAACTCATTCGGTGGTCAGAGTCAGGGAATCAAACCCGGGTCTTCCGCATTCAAAGTCCCAACTCTAACCACTGCGCCACGCTGCCTCCTTTAACAGTGCTGATGCATAAGCAAACGTGTTTCTCTATAGCCCAAATTATCAAAAACACATGTTTCAAAATCTACAGACAAAATTCCCTTCCACAACTTTTCATTTTAAGACAGACTTACGATTGGTGACTTACGTAAGCAATAACGGTGTCAGGGTGATCTACACCAAACACTCTTTCACAAACAATGACAGCTTTCCTCTGATAGCACACAGCCTACAAAAGAATGGTGAACTAATATAATAGAATAGATGAGGTTAGCAGCCCAATAGAACCGTATAAAAAATGATTGCGCTCTGATTGGTCCATGAGACATCAAATATCTATTCACCTTGGTCACTCAACCGTGAAAAAAGGATTGCGCTTTGATTGGTCCATGAGACATTAAATATCTATTCACATTGATCACTCAACCGTGAAAACAATGATTACACTCCGACTGCTCGCGCGGGAAATAGATTGCGCAAGATTAGTTGTGGAACTTAATGTTGCATATATTTTTTATCTGTTATTTTATCTCACAAACATATAAAGTTTTCTTATATGGAGAAGAGTGTTTTACTGGGAACTACACCACTCGTAGATTAAATACGCCACTTCATCCGGGATCCGAGAGGCGTATTTTCCGAATGTCACCTTTGTGAGTGCCGTAACGTTCAATGACGTCACGATTCCCGCCTTTTGCTTTTGTTGAATTGGTTTCGCGCGTCGCTTTTGTTGTTTACAATAAATGCATGGCGGGCAGGTTTGCGTCCGTCAGCGACGAAGAACTTAAAGAGTTTACAGAAAAACTTGAAAACGAGAACACAAAGAAAACCTTGTACGACATAAAAGTTATAAAGCTTTTAGGCCGTATTTGTAAAACTTGACTACTTTGAAACACAATAAAATAGGAAATATTCAATATTCAATATTTAGTTGCGCTCGTTCGTCAAATATTGTTTTGCTACTCAAAAATAAAATTTATATCTTCGAGCCACCGTGTAATATTCTCTATTTATCATATATTTATCCATAAAATACATATATTTCTCCCTTTCGATAGTGAAAATAACACGTTACCATGATTACACCTTGAGTGTGCTTCACGGCAGCTTTGCGATTCATTCAACATGCTGCAAAGTATTTTATGGATAATTTTATGATAAACAGAATATTACATGGTCGCTTGGAGATACGGATTTTATCTTCTCGTGTTGAAAATATCTCACTCGTTTGCTAAATTCGTATCTCCGCGCGCCTACGTAATAACCTCTATATATTACATAAACATGAGTGTTTTACAGTAAAAAACGCCACTCGTAGATTTGATATGAAACTACATCCGGGACACGACTAGTGAAGATATCGCTGACGTCATCCATTTGTTTTGAATAAGCCATGTAACTTATTGTTACAAAATGTTATTTGTTGTTGCATATATTTCTTATTTGTTGTTGTTGAAATTAATTATGTTGAAAAATGCTTTTCACCTGCTAGATTAATATTAAGAAAATTATACCCCTTAGTGTCGGAGCCTAGCCATAGATATTTACCTCTCCGCTTCATAGCTTGGTATCTTAATCTACCACTGCTCAACTTCACATCAGGGGATACTTGTTTAAAATTATCATTATTATTAAAACAATATAGTTGATGTTCGCGGGCGTAAATATGTTTTGGGCCCGACTCAGGCTCATTTTAGCCCGAGACATTACTATTATTATAACTTTGGAGAGCATTTAGCACAAAAACAAAAACATTTTGCTACTTCAGAAACGCGGATATTTATTTAATGAAAGTTGTGTTCTAGCCGCCAAAATGTCCGTTAGAGCCCGGATAATACGCCACAATGCTCGCCAAAGTAATATAATATCAAATGACCTTTAACACCATTAGTTATACGAAAGCAAAGCATGTCATAACAATGGCACGGTGGCCCACTGGTGCCACCGCTATACGCTGTAAAATAAACACGTTCCTGGTTAAAACCTTACTTTCTCTGTGCAATTATTCTGGTTTTTAATACAAATATAAACCTGTTGCTTAGAAATTGACCTCTCCGTGGAAATAAGCCGGCTCCGCAAAAATTAGCCTCCTCCGTAGAAATCAGCCTCCTCCGTAGAAATCAGCCTCCTCCGTAGAAATCAGCCTCCTCCGTAGGAATGAGCCTCCTCCGTAGAAATGGGCCTCCTCCGTAGAAATCAAACTCAAAGTACTGGTACCTATAAGGCCCTGGCAGGCGTTTGTAAAACCTAGATCGGATAATCGGATAGGATCATTGGATCGGATCATCGGATTGGATTATTGGATCGGATCATTGGAGTCAATTATGGATCGGATCTCTGTATTGGATCATCGAGTCCTTTTTTAAAAAACGAAACCCATGAAATATACATAATTTTAGAAAATGAAGAATTAAAACATCAATGGGAATCTAAAATAAAAGCATTAAAGAATTTCAGAATAAAATACATTGTGGAGCTAGGTTAAAGAGGTTTTGCATTTTGTCACATATTATACCAACAATGCTAATGTTCTGAAAAAAGTCAAAAATGCTCAATATATTTTTGTTCTTTGAAGATTAAAATCTTCATTTTTCGTTAGCTTTGGCCTTCCCATTCTAAGGGAGGTTGGAAGGTCAATTTCTAAGCAACAGGCTTATATTTGTATTGAAAACCAGAATAATTGTACAGAGAAAGTAAGGTTTTAAACAGGAACGTGTTTATTTTACAGCGTATAGCGGTGGCACCAGTGGGCCACGTACAATGGAGCTACAATGAACGATTAGAAAAACTTGCTTACTTGAACTGCATCGTCTGCTAAGTAATGTAGCTTGGCGATCGATCTGAAAGATAGGAAGTTACATTTGAACTTATACAAAACATTGTTTAGTCTTATACAACTGTTACTGTATCCATAAGTTAATAAATTTTTGCTAAGGAGTTAGGCAAACGGGAAAAAAAGTGCCGGCCAGAAGATTTCTGAAATTTTTGGGAACCAGTTTTTGAATCTGTGTAACTGATTCATGCGAAACCGTTGGAAACCACTTTTTGGTTCCGTAAATTTTCATCAGGACAAGGTTTTTTAGGAAAAGGAATTTTAAAATAAATGAATCTCTAGTAAGCAAATATTAAGTCTTTTGATTACAGGTATAGCTTCTATATATGGAAATTGACAGCATTTCAGTTTATATAGAATGTTACATCTAAATTGCAACTAGATATGTAATCTGCTGTTGGTCAAACTTAATGTGTTCACACTTTGCAATAGCTGATAGCAATTATTATATATTTAAAAAATTTGTGCAACTGATTTTATTCATAACGCCATCGTTAACCATTTTTCGTAAACGATCGTATCGATGAAATATTCCGACCTGGGAGAGAAATGGAAGTGCTCAGACAAATAGGTGTAGTAATGAAAATGTAAATTCTACATCGTAAAAACGAGAATACTTAGTGATGTTTCGGACGTTAGTTCTTCGTCGGAGTAAAGGGGGACTTACTCCGACGAAGGGCTTACTCGGAGTAAAGGGGGACTTACTCCGACGAAGGGCTTACTCAGGGTAAGGGGGGACTTACTCCGACAAAGGGCTTACTTGGAGTAAAGGGGGACTTACTCCGACGAAGGGTTTACTCGGAGTAAAGGGGGACTTACTCCGACGAAGGGCTTACTCGGGGTAAGGGGGGACTTACTCCGACGAAGGGCTTACTCGGGGTAAGGGGGGACTTACTCCGACAAAGGGCTTACTTGGAGTAAAGGGGGACTTACTCCGACGAAAGGCTTACTCAGAGTAAAGGGGGACTTACTCCAATGAAAGGCTTACTCAGAGTAAAGGGGGACTTACTCCAATGAAAGGCTTACTCAGAGTAAAGGGGGACTTACTCTGACGAAGGGCTTACTCGGAGTAAAGGGGGACTTACTCCGACAAAGGGCTTACTCGGGGTAAGGGGGGACTTACTTGGAGTAAAGGGGGACTTACTCCGATGAAGGGTTTACTCGGAGTAAAGGGGGACTACTCCGACGAAGGGCTTACTCGTAAACGTTAGTAAGTATTCTCTATTTTACCGTGTAGAACTTACATTTTCATTATTAAATTGTTTCTTTAGAAACACCGACGCAGCTCAAACTTGTTTTACGCTAGTTAGTTTTCTACAAATAGGTGTAGGTTTCATTACCTGTAACACGTGGCAACGTCAGCGTGTAGAGGACCATACACTTGGTGGAACAAGTTAAGACTCTCCACCATCAGATCGTGAGCCTCTGCAAGACAACCTGTGGGCAGCAAGTCCCAAATATTCAAAGGAGGTTCATACCCGGGGAATATCAATATTATTTTCGACATTTAATAACAACATTTATTGCACCTTTTTTTTACATTCATTAAAACACAAGTTACCTAAAAATTAAAAATAAAAATCAACAAAACAACAACAAAAAATTTCTTGACAAAATACTACGTGGAATCCGAGAACATCTTGCCAAAAATTGTTCAGAATGAAATTGAAGGCACTTCTTACTTTTAATATTACTAAAATAACTTATAGGTTGTAATGTGTATATCTGATAATCAACTCATTTGCGCATATGAGTCTCTCACATTACACCACAAAGCTTTTCGTTCGGATTATGATATATGCAGAACTAAAACTGGCGCATCAAACGCTGGGCAAATTCTAATAGTGCGCGAATATTAATACAAGTACAAACTGTAGTATCTGGAGAAAAACTCTCGGAGTCTGAAAGAGATTGACAAGATTCAGTCCATGCGCGAGCCCAGAGGTAAATTTCGGGTCGTAGAGGTGAGAACCACAACTGCTAACCTGACTCTCCCATTGCACAAAATGACATACCAGCTTGAAGTCTTCCCTGTGCTGCTTCAAACACTGCTACTGCATCTGTTGCCTTGGGGCTGACATGTTTCACTACTGGAAAGATATTGAGTATGTCGTCCTCCAGAAACGTTGCGTGCTTTTTCATTTGGCAAAGAAAGTCGTACTCTTTCAATTGTACTTGTACACCTAAAAACAAAACACCACCATCATCAGTACCATCATCAGCTATCAGTACCATCATCAGCCATCAGTACCACCATCAGTCATCAGTACCATCATCAGCCATCAGTATCATCATCAGCCATCAGTACCACCATCAGCCATCAGTACCATCATCAGCCATCAGTATCATCATCAGCCATCAGTACCATCATCAGCCATCAGTACCACCATCAGTCATCAGTACCATCATCAGCCATCAGTACCATCATCAGCCATCAGTACCACCATCAGTCATCAGTACCATCATCAGCCATCAGTACCATCATCAGCCATCAGTATTATCATCAGCCATCAGTACCATCATCAGCCATCAGTATCATCATCAGCCATCAGTACCATCATCAGTCATCAGTACCATCATCTGCCATCAGTATCATCATCAGTCGGAATGTTTCAAATAAAAGTCGGATTTCAAAATATTTGTTAGAGATTGAACCTACGCAGAAACGTAGTTTTAAAATGCATATTAAGTGAAAAAATGGAAGGCCTTTCCAAAACTGGTAGGATAGTGTTGAATTTTTATTTTAATATTACGTTTTGTTCTTGATATATTCATGTTTGAACATTTAATTAGATAACGACCACTTATAAAATGTAATATATACAATGGAAAAACTATTATATAAAAACCAAACGTTTTCAACCACTTGGGTCATTATCAGATTAAAGTTATGCTAAGTTAACAGAGAACTAAGTATTTATAGGTTGACAGGCTATTGTTCATATAATGCCAATAGCGAAGAGAAAGACTGTGAAGGCTTGAAATTGTTTGTCAAGTGCGGGATGGTATTTGGCTATTAGGAGAGCTTCAGTAATTCCGCGTAGGGACCAAGAAATAGTTAACATTTAAAAACAATAATTGTAAGCAATTTGTAATCTGCGCTGACGAAACTTTGCAAATTGATTACGATTAATGTTAACAGATAAAAACCAGAATGGGTTGTCGTCAATTTGCAAAGTTTCGTCATCAAAGCCTTCAAAACGTTTATAAGAAACAATACTTTTTTCTATTAAAAAAGTCATAACACAAATTATGACGTTATCTAATTAGATATTTAAAGATGTATATCTCAACAGCTAAATGTGATATCTAATCGAGAAAGCCTTTTAAACTGACAAAAAAGTTTTTTACTTCGTGTACACTTTTAAGCCGACGAAAATAATTATTTCCTTCATATGCACTTCATAAAGATTTATACAAGTGAAAAGTACCTGTCTTCAAACAGAACGACCTAAGCATGGATACTCTAAGCAACTTGTATTTTCTTTCAACATCTTCACAACTAGAGCTACAAAGGAAAAAAAGACACCGTATATTTCCTGGGATACTATAAATCTTAGTCCTTGACCACAGCAATCGAATCTCTGAATGTGAGGGTCATGTGACCACGGGTACCTTAAATCAATCAGCTGTGACAAAATGATAACCAGAAGTGGAACATGACGTCATTTTATCACAACTTCTTTCAGGATAGCAAAAAAAGTACAAAGTTCTCAGTACAAATAACTTTTGAATTAACCCTTCAATTCCAATATTATCGTTAAATTTTCCCATCTTGTTCCTATACTTTCTATTCAACAAGAGAATTTTAATGTTAATCTGCTGTAGTTTGCTTTGCTTGATCAACTCTCAGTTTCTCATTGCCAAATGTTCTATTTTGTATGTGTTATGTTAGGAGAAGTTGGGTGTTGATAGCCGACTGGGATTGAAAGGGTTAAAGTATGTTTTATTGGACCAAAAAATTAGATTTTATTCCAATTACTTATTAAGATTGCTTTACAGGTAAATAAATAAGCTTTGATGAACATTTTTTCCATTGTAAACTTTGTGGACCTTTACAATCGCTGGGAAGGGGGTTATGTGGGCACCCACTGCATCCTTCCCCTCCCCCCCTCTCTGAGTGCGAGTCTGAGATATTTTTAAAAGCACATGATAAAGTTTCAAAAGTGAACAAAGTGATAATTACATATGCGATTGGCAGGAACATATCTGTCAGTAACTGGAAAACGGTTTTTAAACAGGAAGTTCCGGTATAAAATGAGTTAGTATTTTCCACCATAAGAGCTATTACACGTACTACAATCTGATTGGCTCCCTAACCCCGAGCTACTCGTGATTGTCCGAGGTGACAATGCCTGGGAGTTTGCGAAACAATGGCGGCTCCTTCGCATTTTGCGGATGCGTCAAATGACTATTTACAATAACTTTTAGATAGCTTAATACCCGAGAAGACAATGGTAAGTTACAAGCATTAGAAAACAGAAACTGCTACTTTTTCACAGATTTATTTACGGATACAAACGAGAGTTATGCATGTTGAAAAGTAGTAATATTTCTAAATCTCCAAATTAGCATTTACTTATATCTTATGTTGGGCCAATATGTTGGAATATACTAGAACAATTAGACCTCTCAGAGTCATGACGGCCTCATGGGCTATTGCCTCGTAGTCCATGCGGCCTCGAGGTCTAATTGTTAATTGATCAGACCATCGTTCCGCTCAATTGTCAATCATCTACCGACGAGACAATATCTCTCGTGCGCTAAGCGCAAGGCTGTAGTTAACTTTTTTTATTCTTGTCTGAAAGAAGTTGGAATAGAGAAAGAAGAAGGTGAAGTTGTTTACGATGATGAAGTGGCTAGACGAACTGCAGTTTGTTTTTGTTGTTTTTCCATCATGTCGAGTGGAGCCGCCAAATATCAAATATTCAACTAAAACCAACTTGGTTTTTCATCTAATTATAAAAGAATGCCTTTAAAAGGAATTTTATATCATATAACTAGCAATAATCATAGATTAGTGAGATGCGTTTCGCGGTAGATTTCGTCTAGTCCTGGAACTTTTTTCGGCTTGGGTAGCCTGTGGTAGCGTCTTACATTACCTCACAACAAACACAGCTCCTTAATTGTCATTCAAGTTCTTCGAGGGTACGAAGCACATGTCTAAGCCTGCACTCTATCGTTTTAGCGCATGCCCAAATACAACTATCACCACGCCACACGCAGCCACATGAAATCGAGGTCGAATGTGTCGTCCCAAGATGGCGGCCAAAAGCTCAAAACGTCTCGGATATCATTTCCGAATCCCGCGGGACATCCCTAAAACACACCTGATTAGGATGCCTTCTACTTCGTCGAACGCAACAAGATATTTAACTATTACAGGTTACCTATTACACAGATTTTGGAATTTCGGACGAGCGTTTGTCGGTTGACCCTCATTACCACTCAATATTCTAAATTAGAATTCTCCGCCACGAGGCGGAGCTAATTCCTTTATACCGGAATTTCTTGTTTAAAGAACGTGCAAACAAATCTATTATGACTATTACCAGTCCAAGTCGAACCCAAAGCTGCTCTTCATGTCTCCTGATATTGTCTTCCACAAGTGCTCCGGTGTAAGGGCGGCCCACGCTACCACTGGAACTAAAAGCACAAGAAGACTAGTTTGAGATACAGGTGGCAATCTGACAAACAGCAAGGAAAGCACAATAGCAAAGAAAAAAACTTAATTGACATGTTTTATCCATACGAAGTCGCAAATAGAAATGATAGAACAATTTTAAGGGACATTAATGTACGTACTAAAATCTGGTTTCAACACCTGAAAATCTATAGTCCGCCATTAACAGCGCTGCCATGATGTAACCGAAGTATTGTTCTTGTTGCAGTCGTGCCAATGACAATGATTTATTAGGTACATACATTGGAAACTAGTTTTAAGAAAAGACTAGACTTAATTTAAATAGGTGCCGATAGACGGAAGCGCCACAATGTTGTTGCCAAGTAAGTGAGTCTGTAACAGGTAGCCAAGTGTAGGCACCAATTACTAAAGGAAGACCACAAAACATCGAAGCAGTATTCAGAACATATAGGCTTAAAATTGGTTAGAACACACAAACAAAACGTTAACTGAGGACAGATCAACTCACCTGCGTTATTTGGAACGAATCTAGACGGCTTTTTTCTACTTTTTTTCTTCTTGTTGACAGCTTCTTCGGAAGGCAGTTGAGGAAGGGGATTCGGAAAAGCACTCTGTGATATAGATAAAAATCTACATAATTTTATGCAATGCATTTCTAAAACAGAACATTTTTTAGAACAGAATACAGTGAATATCACAAGACTATATCTAAAGCAACATTCCTTAACTCAAAGACCATCAAAAACAAAAAAAAATGTTCCTCTTCAATATTTCGTGAAAACCATCAAAAGTTTTATAAATAGTGAATATATTTTCATCAAAGTGCAAGATCATTTATAGCTGCTAATTAAACATAGAAACAACGAAAGAAATGGTGATACAAACCATTTTAGCAATAAAAAAACAATCAGCAAGACCTTTTTATAAAGATCTTAGTTGTCAAACTGGTTTCAAAGTGATCTAATGTCTAAAATAGCAGAATACAAAAACGCAGAATAACATATGAAGCAGCGAAAATTTGCTGCCGTTTAGATCTCATTCACACGGAATAGCTACAAAACAAGCTACGTGGCAGTAGTGTCCAATATAGTCGCTTTAGGCTTCAAGTCAACTACTGGCACGTTTGTATATAATCTTTAAAATTGTCTTTTGATATGTTAAAGTGCATATAAATAATATTATTTGAGATAACAAATCGTAGATTTTAGAGCGATCCGCTTATCTGTATTTTCAAAATACAATTACCCTCCGAAGGACGCCATATTGTACATTGATTGTGGGCTGAAACGAATTACAGCTAAGGCCACAAACTTAAATCAAAAGTTTACGATACGTGTATCGCTGGAATTTTGGGAGAACTTATCAAGTTGAGGGATTATTTTCAGTTTAAAAGCTATATCAGATTAAAAACCACCTTCCTTGACACAAAATTTACAGTTCGTCAAATGGAATAAAATGTGAGAAATCCAAGTAGAATAAACCATCTAGTCCAAAAAATCAAACGCTTTAGTTTCCAGCTTCTCAGAAATCGTACAACTAGCTTCACATTGAAAACATGCCCCCAATCCGGCCGCCATATTAGATTTTTCACACCGGGCGGACATTTTCAGTCACGTGTTATAATGAAAGCTTACTTCCGCTCGTGCCCAGTCTCGAATAGAAAAGTGACAATTTGACATTAAAGAGCTTAAGCACTAGAATATTCCTTCGCCACGAAGGTCAATTCTTCGAGAGTAGACTGGATCCAACGGCGTTTTTGGTTCCAATTTTTACCTGCGCTACCACGACGGACGCACACATTGTAAAAAGGCGCGGTACAAAATTTGAAGACCTCAATCGTAAACAAATGATCGTAAAATTGGTTGCACGTACATCAAGAACCTGGAGTTAAAGTAATTGTAAGTTCATAATTTACTTTGTAAAAAGATTTATTGTCAAAATTGATGAAAAAACTTAGCAGTTCTAACAGACCAACACGAAGGCAAAAAGCAGCTTGTAGGCTTCCGTGATGATTATCACGACCGCATGACGTGTTCAGGTAAGGGACATCT
Organism: Zoanthus pulchellus; assembly: GCA_027575285.2. Classification (NCBI taxonomy): domain Eukaryota; kingdom Metazoa; phylum Cnidaria; class Anthozoa; order Zoantharia; family Zoanthidae; genus Zoanthus; species Zoanthus pulchellus. Next base: position 758 of record JAOBRB020389518.1, on the reverse strand, counting down.
GTTAACAGTTTAGTTCCGGTTGACCTTCGTGATAACTAGAAAGTCTTTTGCTTAAGCTCTCTATAATAAAGTCAAAGACAAGCATAAGCTAAGCTAAACTCTTTCGAGCCTAGTGGCCCATGGGACCGGCGCTTATCTCCGGTTTCTGTAGTGTTAAGCGGATGAGAGTTTGTGACTCCCCCTGGACAGGACACTAATCCATCGCAGGTTAGCTCCCAGCAGACGCTGATACTCATTTACCTACCCCGGGAGGATGGAAAGCTGAGTTGCCTTAGGCGGAAAGAAGGCCACACAAATATTCAAATCTAGGCAAAGTGCCGGGATCGAACTGGGGACCTCGTGGTTGGGAGATCTTACCAACTGCGCCAACCACGTTCGACAAACATATGTTGTTATTAGGTCACGGATCTGTAAAACCGGCAACACATTTCTGAAATCTCAGATGTAGCTAAAACATATCAAAAATAACTTGAATTCAGCTTCTCCTTAACAAACATACTTACCAAAAAACAATTCAGAAAATGGCTTATTGCTGCCGACAAAGTCCTCAAGGATGCTAGAGTTTAAAAAACAAAAAATTCGCAATATTTAGGCAATTCGAACTAAAACACTAATAATTCTTATCTTGTTTTAAGGTTACGCTACACTTTAAGCAGCGTTTTCAGTTTATAACTTATATTTTTACGTGCCGGCGCTAAGCCGCACGTCTAGGTTTCGGTCGCGAGGGTATCTATGTATCCTGCAGAGTTTTTTACTTC